>VXAX01000708.1:372945-507140 GCA_013399835.1 Leptocoma aspasia
TTTTTTTTTTTTTTAACGAGAATAGCTGTTTTTAGCATGTTTTGCTGCATAAAGAAGGCAGCGCCTGCTCTCATCCAGCCGCCTCCTCTCCACCCTTCCCCAACAACCTTAAATCATTACGGTCTTTCTCAGTCAGAGATTTTGACACATTTCCCCCCCTCCCTTTACATTCTGAAAATTACCAGCTACGCAGGTGAAGAGGCCCCCAAAACAGGTACCCAAAGAGGGGAAAGGCTGGAAGGCAAGTCCCACCGTGCTCTTTCAAGTCCACCAGCAGCCTGTCCAGCCCCGGGGGCAGCTCCTGTCTCCCACTCCTGCTGGCACAGGACGAGTTACCTGGGCGAGTTCACCCGAGGGCAGGGGAGGGAAGAGCCAGAGGCTGCTCCCAGGGGCTGGCAGCCGACGTTTCCCTCATTACACTGCTCCACGGCACTTGTTATTGTTTACAGAGTACCGGCACTTCGTACTCTGCCTCCAGCTGCAAACCCGAAGGAAGCCTTTGGTGGGGGAATGCTGACACAGCGAGTGGTGCTGACTAAACGCTGGCGCTTGCCGGGCGGTGACAGCTGCTCCCAGAGCGCTGCGTGTCTCCATAAAGGCATGCGTGCTCGGAAAAACAGCACATCATAAACTCAAAAAACAAGGTGAAGGCCAGCATGATCTTACTTAGCATTCTAATGACCGTGATGATCAAAATCCATCAATTCCGTGCAGATTGGAGAAACAAACAGGATGGCAGGTTTGTTGAATGGGGGATCGGCTCTGCATAACGTTATTCAGTATCACAATTGGTGTTTGGTTTTTTTAAATTGAGATCTTGCTACAGACTGTGCACTGTGCTTATTAGGCAGTGTATTTTAGCTGCTAGTTAATACTAAAAAGAAAAATAAAAAGCAATTCGCAGTTGCACTATCACCATGCTCTTCTTCCACTTTGAATCCAAAGTTCAAGACAGCAAAATCCTAGTCTAACACTGCTAACATGAAAAAAAAAAAGGTTCTGTTTATGTACAACAGTTTTGAGGAGCACATCAACCAAAGAGCTTTCTTTTTCCTATCACATCGTTGCACCTGTTAGCTGTGCTCCTTCTAACTTTACATCAACCCAGGGCAGGGCATGTTAACATGCAAGGTTTGCAAAAGTACAGGTCTTTTAATAACAACAGAACTCACCATGGCATAGGTTATGTGAAATGGGTACAGAAGGACACAAGGTTGGTTTGCTTTGGTCTCTTTGGCATATACAGATTGCCTATTTCCAAGAGCACAATTATCCCAGTGTTTCTGAAGCAATCAATTATGCATTCTGTATTCTCAGCGGTCTGAAACAATGAAGATCCCAGCTGATGCTAGCTGATGCTAACCTGGTGTAACTACTGAATGTGTGCCATAAGGAAATGGCCACATGGATTTTCAAAATTCTTTGTAGTGGTCCTGGACAAATATGTTAATGCCAATGTGTAAGTAGATTTCTTAAAAGGTTTATAAAATATTCAAGTGACATCTAAACTTAACTTCAAGACACTGGGGTGTTTGGTGTTGATACCTGGCAGTGTTCCACAGTCATCTGCGCTCAATAAAATAATTCTGCATAAAATCTTTTTCTATTACAGTAGTTTCCTCCAGCAGCAGTGTCATTAATGCAGTGAGACCAACTCTAGGTGGACACCAGAAGCATCTTCTGCAAAGATACGCATTTCAAAATCAATTAACACTTAAGAATCCTGTCCTAGAAGGGACAAAAGCCATGGCAAGCAAAAGTGCACTGCACTTCACAGCCCCTCCTTTCACTGCCTCCTCCAGCACATTGCCCTCCCAGCTGCTGGCAGCTGAGGCCTTTATATATTTAGCAGTGATCCTCTCTTGTCTGTCTTCCAGGAACTTGTCCCATCTCCCCTTGACCCACAGGGTTCTGTTCTCTGGCAGGAGTTCCCTGGCTCCACTTCCTCTCCTGGGAGGGATGGGAAAAGCAGAAGATGAGGAATGTGTCTCCACAGGGGCTGCTCTTCTCTGAGTGTCAGTGGTAAGATGGGTTCATACCATCCAGTCTTCCACTCCAACCACACTATCCTTCAGCATTTTTACCAAGTCCTTTACATCTGAGCAGCACCATCTAGAAACAGCTCCCTCTTTGAGCATGAAGCCTAATTGTATCAAACACAAGCAAAACTTTTTTTTAAATCCCAAGTAAACAGTCTGTATTCTAACACACAATAGGTCTGCACCAATTAAATACAGTATGGCAGTATATAAATTACAGTTCTTTACAGTAAATAGTAAAATACGAGAGTCCGCTTACTGTACACAACAATCAAAGAAAGAACAGCAGCTTTTCAGTAAGGTCCCAGGTATCTCAATCATTCACTTGCTAAGGAACAAAGAAAAGATACAGCAGGCCATTCACTTCACTCATTTTTTACCATGTTGCTTTACAAATATCCAGAACACTTGTACAGGCATCTACAGTATCTACATGTGGAACAACCTTCTTAGGAATTCATGAGCACCAGACATAAATCCCTCCATCATTCCCATTATTAAAATAAACTTTACAGATTAAAATTACTTTAGCAGGTTCCATTTCATCTTGATAATAAACCAGCAAGTAACAAGTGCAAAGTTTGCAGTCATGATCCATTTACTGCTTCTTTATTTCCCATTTCTCCCCACCCCACACCCAGAAAACCCAAAACCCCCCAAAAAGCCCAGAATGTTGTCCTCTAACACCCTTGCAGTAATACTGTTTCTGCAGTCAAACTGCCCGGCTGGCTTTTGCTAACATGTGAAATGCCAGACTCATAGCTTCAGGCATCGTCAGTCATTCCAATGCCAAGTCAGCACAGTGGCAGGCCTCTAGGAAGACAAAACATACGAAGCAGTTGGATATTTCAGTGTGCTTAAACACGGAAGGCTGCACGGTGCCCAGTGACTGAAAGAAACATGGCACCAAGTTACAGTTAAAACATTTACAATAGAAAGATATAAACAGCAAATATGTCAGTCTAAAACAAGTTCTTTGGTAATTAAGAACAGCGGTTGGGGTTTTTTTTTCCAAATACGGATTGACATCCTGGTTTTTCCTCAATAAAATAGATTTTGTTGTTTAAAATATATCTCCCAAGTTGTTGCGTAACAAATAGTCCAGTACCTCAGTTATCTACAATCAGCTTTAACTGTGTTTTAGTGTGCAGCCGNGTAAGTGCAAAAATACTGCTGTTTAGTTAATCCAAGATTTCCTGTTTTCCTGTTTCCTAGAAAAAGCAGAAGCCGCTGCATCTCCTGAATGGCAGAGGACATCTCCTCCTGTCTTGGGAGTGGCTGATGAGCCTTGAAGCACAGAACTCTTCCGTTTCTCTGAAGTGGAAGATGCCTGAGACCGGGAAGTGCTACTCCATTTCCTTGTGGGAGCTGGTGCTTTGCTGAGGCGCCCAGGACGAACGAAAACACCGTGTCGTGGTTTGCAGTGGAAGTACTCCCTGCCTTTCACAATTCCATCGTGCTTCCCTTCAATGGAAAGAAATGCACAGGATTAAATGCTGGTGCTGCCATTAGCACATACAATTGAAGCGCTGAAGTGTGAATAGCTTTGCTTATCTGTCAAATAGTCAAGATTGTTCCTGCTGAGTGACAGAGCCAGATGCTCACCATACACTAGGGTGAACAAAACTTGGAAAGGAGGGCTTAAAATGTGACCAAAAAGACGATTTTCTAAAATATTGCTTTGTTAACTAACAGCTTTAAAAGCCAAGCATGTGTTCATTTTGCAAAATAAACTGTCCTCAAAACCAATTGCTTGCACAGCTTAAAATTTAGCTGGAGACAAACTTCTAGCATAAGTGATATTACTTATTAAACTACTAAAAACATCTTTTTAAATGACCTGAAGCATTTCCATAGAAGTTTCTTAACACTTGCAGAGCTGTGTTAAAACGGACTTTTTCTGACCCCTCTGAAGTGAAGTTAAAGAAAACCTGTGCTCTGGAATTCATCTTTCCCCAGCGGAAAACAACAATGAATCTCTAAAAGCCACTGACAGCAAACCTATCTGACAAGTCATGCACACTGTTAGTACTGCTCACGAATGTGTGCACACTGATTTAAAAAAAATCTGCCAATTTTAGGCTTTGTTTGTTTCTCTGATCTGTAAAAACAGATGGGTACCAATGGGGAACTACCATAACATGCAAAAGCAGGGCTTTCAGACAGTTAAAAATGGATCAGAGCATCCCTATAACCTGAAAGCCAAGAATCTGGTGTATCAAGTACCAAGCTTCATGAAACTGGAGATACTTCCCAGGACTGAACTGGAAGGAATGATTGTACTGTGACTTTAAAAATTGGTCACACTAGCTGCATAGATAACCCAGAACACATTTAGTCTTACCCAGCTGAACATTGAGTTCAACTCCAACCCAGATGCCAGCTGAAAAATCCACCGTTCCAACGTATCTCACTGTGCCCATCTTATTACTTCCAACACAGACTTGCTCACCCACGGCCACCCAGCTCGGCAAGATGTGGGCTTGATCTGCAGAAGCACCTTCTTCACAATCAGAACCATCCAAGTGGTCCTTCGTAATAAAATCGTCCTCGGAAGCATCAGGGTAAGTCTCAGGGTCTGAAGTGTCTTTCACCAGTCCAGAACAAAAAGGGCTTCCCACAGCATCCGCAAGCCAGTTGTCACCTGCTGCTGCTGCAGAGCTCTGCTGGCCCGTGCACGGGCTCTGCCCCTTGCCAGGGCCTCGGGGTGACTCCGAGGCGCTCGCTCCGTTAGAGGACAGAAGGGAACGTGACTGTGGAGCTGCTGAATGGTCAAAGTCCTTCCCATCTTCAACGCCCATGAACTCAGTAAAGGAGTGATCTTCCAGAACGTCCGTCGTGTGCTCAACTGTCACCTCACGTGCTGAAAATTCGATGGTGTTTTTGCCATCCAAGGAAGTTAGACCTGAGAGGGATCCAGCTCTGGGTAGCTGCTGGGAGTCTCTGTCAGTGGCACTGAAGGACAGTGGTACTTGCTCTGTTAAGGCACTGTTTTCTTTCAGTGGTACCACAGGTAACTTCTCTCTCGCTAACTCCTTTTCTGACTCTCGACATTCCTTGTTCAAAGAAGATTTTAAATCATGTGCAAGGGATGATCCCGAGGGATCACTAGAGTCCAGCTCCTTGGAGTGACTGGCTAGCTGGTCTGTGCTGTCACTACAGGGAACAAGCATGTCAGACAGGGTGGCATTAGAGGCACTGTGGGAAAAGTAGCCACTGGTGATGCTGCTAGTGGTGGGGCTGCGGGACACCTCCTTCTCAAGAACGCGTGAGCTCATGAAGTCTGATTTAGAGGAAAACCACTCCCTGTTCTCCAGGCTAGCATTGTAAATACTGAAGTCAGCAAACTCCTCCGGTACATAAGGCCGGAAATTTTGAAAACTTTGTGGACTTATCAGTTTCTTATTAATGGCCTCCAACTCACTGTCTTCCTCCTCAGAGTCCTGCAAATGAGAAGAGGAATTAGGATTAGGAACCTGTGACAGTGAGGTTTCCAAAATAAACTAATCATCCTTGATTTTTTCCTTTCTGAGCATAAAGAAATATGTACCTTTAATATTCTTTAACTGAAGAGTGAAGACACCATTGAAAAGAGCTGCTGGGAATGTATCCTATCTACACTGAGCTATTCAATTTTTAGAAAATAAATTCTAAATAGTTCAGAAAATTTAAAGCAACAAAAGGAAAGTTACATATTTTCATCCACAAACCTTTTTCCCCCATGATTTAGACTAATTAAACCTACTGAAGGTATTTTATAGAGTTAATTCACTACCTAACAAGATAAACACAAATATGAATGGTAAAGGCCTTACAGAGTCCCTGCTGCAATACAGGTTATTAAAAACTTTGGGATTATTAAAAACTTTGCACAGTGGGATTTTCTACTAACCTGATATCAGTGAGGCTAAATAATTTTGCTTACCCCTGGCTATCACAGCAGAACATGTTCAGGATGTTTGAATATACAAGCAAAAAGATCTAATATTACAGCAAATCTTCAAGGAAGCATTTGTATGCAGACATGTACGTGTTTGGAGGGAAATAAGTGACACTAATCACCCTAGCAGAATTTGGAGGTGCCTCCCTGAATATCCCCTTGGTGATGTGTGAGGATGCCCTGTGACCAGACCACAGATGTGGCTTTCACAGAGTCCATCTGAAGCTGAGGACTTCAGACTGTAAAGATGAATCTGAGAAAGACTCCAGCAACATGGTAGGGCTGCTCCTCCAAGATAAAATACTGCAGGCAGGACTCCACATGGATGCTTTTTTAAGTACTTCCTTTTTTATATACATATACATCTTCATTTACACATATATATGCAGGTATAAACATAGGTATATGTATACACACATATATATTAAAAATGGTTAGTTTACATGAAATTTCTACTAGAAATAATTGTATTTTATGAAAAATGAAAACTGCTGAAGTCCTTTCAAGAAACTCTAGCACCCATTATTTCTCAGTTCCTTTATCTGCATCATGGATTTCATATTCTGATCAAGGCAGATCCTGTGTGATATCTGAAGTACCTGGATGCTTTCAGACACCTGCTGTGATTCACCAACGTAAAATGAAAAGCAGAACAGTTAACCAGATGGCCACAGAGTACCAACACATCAGGATAAACATCCTCTTGAAAATGTTTTCTCACTTCAAAATAGCCAAGACTACTCCAATTATTTTGTATAACAAAACTTCAAATGCCCAGACGGGAAACAGATTTGCTCAGTTTGCCCATGTCAGAATAATCACAGAATTGTTTGGATTGGAAGGCACCTCTTGAGGTCAATTAGCCCAACCTCCTTCTGCTCAGGCTGGCTTAACCAGAGCAGGTTGTCAAAGACAGTGTCCAATTGGGTGGGTTTTGAGATCTCTACAACCTTCCTGCACAACTCATTCCAGTGTTTGACCCCCCTCACAGTAGATAAAGTGTCTTCTTGTTCCATCTTGTGGTCAGATGGGATCTCATGTGCTTTGATTTGCCTCATGTCCTGTCACTGGACACTGCTGAGAAGAGTCTGCCTTGGCCCATGAGGTGTTTTTATACATTGATAAGATGCCTCTGTGACTGGTCTCTGTAAGGCTGATCAGCTCCAGATATTCCAGCCTCTCCCCATATGTCAGACGGCCCTTGAGACTATGAATATCCTTCCAAGCGTTGCACTCATGCAAAGCATCATTTTTGCATATTGCAGGATACCAGTTGCTCATCTCTGAGGGATGTTTTCTCAATCATTCTGCTTACTTCTTTCCTTTTACCAATTTTACTTGTGCAAAATTAAGTTTTGTTCTATGCAGAACCTTATAGTTTGGGGTTGTTTTTTTTTAAACATTAAAAACTAAGAGTTTATCAAATATACTTTTTAAAGTTAAAGATTATATATTAACTCCAAACTATATAGACATTTAAGGAAGGAAGGAAGGATTTCTAATCAATACTAGCTAAATGTCCCCTTGAGACCAAAAGGTATTTTTATAAGAATTCTTTTTGTCTCCTTTGAAACTTGCAAGATTCCTCATTTGACTGAAAAAACCCCACCTTGGTGGTGTCCCTGTTCAGAGTCAGACTGGATAAGAGGCTCTAAACTGAGAAATGGCTCTACAGACACACAGACATTGGTGAGTGATTAGGAAAGGCCAAACAAGTAACCACAGTGTCACTCATGTGCCATTTCAGGGTTATCTGCCATCTTAAGTATAAAAACTAAGGTACAGAGAACCAGTCTTCTTACTAGAACATGGGCTATGAAGAATGCTGCAAATAGGTGAGAAGACACCACTTGTGACAAACAAAAGATGCCCCTGGTCAGGACAAGACATATTTCCTTTCAGAGCTCATCTTAAGTTTCCTGATTGGGAAATTCAATTAGCAATTTCAGAGTTTTTCAAATTTCTGTGGATGTGAGATGGGGAAAAAAAGAAAGAAGGTGCCTCATACAGCTCAAGCTATTAGAATAAATAAAGATAAAATCATTGAGAAACTGGTCAAGAAACTTCAGCAGCTTCCCTGGGATGTAACAGAATTACTATAATAAAAAGCAGATTTAAGAACTGGTAATAGAAAGACCATGACAGTAAGGACTAATGAGACAAGACTATACGTCAAGTTCTAGCAGTAAAGAAGCAAAATAAGCAAGAGCACAGAGCAGCTTCCCTACACCTGCTTCGTAACAAAGATACTGTGTCATTAAAAGTTAAAGCATCCGAGCTTTCACATCCCTAAATTACACCTCTCAAGTAACCTCAACAAGTTAGTTCCCATTTTACTCGTTTAAAAATCAGTAATACTTATCTAGTGGTTGCACCACTGGTGCCTCAATTCTTACTGCCCACTAGAAGGGTCTCCTCTTAGCAAACCCTCCCTTAAACATGTCAATTACTGGCAGTATTTAAATACACTTAATATGAAAACATTTAATCTGACCTTAAGTCACTGTATTCCTAAATTATATAGAACATGCCCCTGTATCATGCTGTTTTGATATAGCTGCAATATTAAGCATGTGTAAGTACTCTCTGAAATTTCAGATTGAATGCTCAATTTCAGGCCAACTGAATAAAAACATTTTTTGTTAACTGCTTTTTTTTCCCTTCCTTTGACAGATGTGTTTTGAATATTATTTAAAACGTAGGACTGACTGCAGCTCTGAAAAATGGGGTAGCCTGGGAAGCCTACATCCTACAAAGACTTCTTTCCTAAAGCAATAAAACCCTCCAGAAGCATTATTTGCTAAACACAATACCATAGGCTGTCTGGGCTACACAAAGTAGCTGTGTCAACCTCCTCCCCCACTGGCGGCTGCTACTCCTTGGCTGTCTCCCCAGGACTCTCAAGGGTCTAAAAAGTCCTCAGACAGAGGACTAGACAGAGGACTAGATCCAAATGAAAAACTCCATGGTAGTCAAGCCATCAGCTGGGTGGATCAGTTCCCTTGATCTGACTTCCTATGCAACCAAACAAAAAGCTGTGTTGATACAAGGGAGAAGTCAGTATGAGGCAAGCAGCTGAAAACTGAAAGAACACCTCTTTCTATGGTCCTGGTGGCTACAGCAGGTTTACAGTGTTGAGTGAATTAGTTCCCTTCTAGCTGGCAAAGCCTGGTGGCAGGATGTTGCCCTCTTCTAGCTCTGAAAGCTTCTGTGTATCTTTGGAAAGCAGCACAGGCAAGTGCCTGGGTTAATTCAGGGCATGCATGGGGTGGGACTTTGTTTTCACTCAAGGGATTAAAACTGCCCTCAAGTTGCCATGGAAAGTTTTGTAACAATTTATTTTCCAAGGGATGTTTTTTCAACCCACTAGAAGATTTTTTTCTTCTTCCAAATACCTTCATGCTATTTGTATCAGTGACTCAGTGCGAGTCAGCATGTCAGCTACCGTATGGAAAATTAACATGATCAAGAATAAAACAGCTGCCACCCAAACCCAGCAGCCAAGCTTCAAATATATACATCAGAACACTCAGGATACATTGGTCTAATGACTTACAAAACAGCATTAGAAATCCAGAACAGGTTTTTTAATGGCTTGGCTATATGGTAGGAATGAAAATAACTGTTGAATGCAAGAACCCATCATTAGCACTTTGTGGAAAAGTGTCCCATAGGACTTACAGGAAATAATCTGAAGGTTCTGAATTTTAAATCTAAAGCTCTGATTAAAGCAAGTATTTGCAGCCATGTTCCACAGCCCCAAAACCATCATACAGCAGAAATGATGATACACCTTTTGTTGAAGCAGCAGTGAGAAAAGGATTTAGAAAGTGAAGATTAAAACAAAAGCCCTTCACCTCAATTTCCACCTGAATTATGATGAAGACAGGCTGCAGGTTAATTAAGAGCGGCAATCTTATTTTAGTCATATTACTTCCATGTCAGGCAATTATAAATAAGCTTTTTATAGTGTACCCACACCTAAATGCACGGTTACTTACACCAAATGGGATCATTCCATTTACTCTGGGGTATAGTCACAAAATCTGGGTAACATACAAGGTATATTAGAGTGACAACAGCACGGCTCACTAACCCACCCTTTACTTGATCGTTTGTGCCCTGTAAACACTACAGCCTCCCCTCTCCCCCCGCCCCACAAGACATATGACATACAAACATTAAAACCCAAAACAAAACAAAAACAAAACACCAAACCCCAGTGGAGTTAGTTGCAATGACAGAATGCATTTGCAAGCCAGGCAAGCAACTGTTACAACCATAACCTACAATCAGTCACAAGTGGTTATTTCCATCTCACAACTTCTTTTTCCTGCTGGAGTAGCGTGAGTGCCTCAAGCCCACCACCAGGCCTCGAGACAGAAACTGGTACAAAACTTACAATCTTCTCCTCAGGCATGCTGCTGGCACTGCTTCCTGCAGGCACAGCACAGCCAGCACAGTGCACCTGAGATGGAGGCATGCTCTGCAAAGGTTGAGACACACAACACATCACACAAACCACAGCTCTGACCATGGTGCTAACTGGGTGCCAAGTTAGAAAGGGGTGAAGATGTGATGAAGGTGAAACACCCATGCTGGCCATACAGACATCAAAATTCAAGTTAATGAGTAGGGGAACTCATGCACTCCTCCCAGAGTTTGAGGGTGAGGAATAAAGGCCAGAATTATACTATTTATTCTGGGAATAAACCCCAGAACAGTTTCACAGAATTACGTTCCATCTATGAAAAAACCCACACCAACATCTAACTGAAGAATAAAAAGAAAAAGGTGTAAAGGTAGTAAAGCAGTTACTGCTACTTTAAAATAGAAGTATCCTGTAAAGGAGAATACATACCAAGAAGTAAAAAACACCAAAACCCACAAACCCTGTATTCAGGTAAAAAACAAATGGCAAAACTCCACCCCACATAAAGAGTGGACTGAATAATTTTACCAGAGAATTACAAAATTCTGTTGCAACAGATGCAAATGATTTGTCAAGTACACAAAATCACTCCATCTCCTTTAAAAAAGCAGGTGGCTTTCAAAGATTACCTCTTGACTAAGTAGAGGTCGGCTTTCAAGTGGGGTCTTCCTTTTATGTTCCTCTTTCACTGGCATTAAGGGCTTGAAAAATTTTGGTGGCTGGGGAGAAAATGCTTTAAAAGGGCTGGCCATTAAAGCATGTGAATTCTCTGCTACAACACCTAGGTAAAAAAGCAAGAATAGTGTATTTCAGTTCTTCATATCCTGACTGCAAGAGCACATTTCAAAATATCCGAAGGTTAAGCCATGCAATTGACAAGTTGCTGGCTACAGAAAAATGTCAATATTTAAGTATTTAACCACTGGCCTAGGCATGAAATAATGCAGAGCTCAGTGAGATCCTCAGAGCAGTCTGGAAACAGAAAGAAAGCAGAGAACAGCAGTATCTGCCCCGTCCCTTCTGAGGCTCCAACATTTCTTCTTTTCATCTTGGTCATAAAACCAGTGGGAAGTGTCCTTGAAACTAGAACTGAGAAGCTCTCTGCTTCCTGTGTCTCACCTGACCTCTGCCCATAAGACTGCAAATCTGCCCTGTAACCAAGCCAGCCATCCTGCACAGCCAGCATGATCAAAAAGGAAATTATAACCAAGGAAGCAATGAATAAACCCCCAGTCCCACTTTACTGCAGCAGTATTTCTACCTGCACTGCCTGGTCAATGTGACCTGAAGGAAACAAGACACCTGTGACACACTGACAGGGAGGCACAGCCAATATCCACATATCATGTAAAGAACCTGTCTAAGGACACTTCCCACTTTAAAAAAAGCATCTTCATCTTCAAATTCATAAAATAACAGCAGCTGCTTTTTGTTCTTTTGTCTGTGTGTGGTTTTTTGTTTTGGGTGGGTTTTTTTCTTTTTTTTTCTTCTACAGTTTTGATTTATATTTAGCACATTCTTCCCTCCTCTTGTTTTTTTGGATACCCTCAACTTTACACCCTTTTCTGGATATCTTATGCATTTCTCCATCTCTCTCCTAATTCCAGATTATGTTTAGCTCCTTAAGTGGAAGCTGGATAACACATTTATTAGGAAAAGAACACTGGGAATTTAATTTTTAGTTTAATGCAGTAAACAAGAATCCACCAGCACTGTCATTACATATATGATATCTCACCACTGCCATCTTTGCTCTTGCGAGGTGACTCCCTGGGTAAAGTACCATAGCATGATACATCTTGATAGCTGGAACAACAGTCAGATATATCTAGGTGACTTTCAGACCAACCCTAAAAAACCAAAAATACATATATCTGCATGATGATGCAGGCAAATGTGGAAAAAAATAATAAGTAAACTCATTGGTTTTTTTAAGAGTCAACCAAACCCCACAAACCAAACGTATGTCAATTACTGACTTCAGACAATTTTCCTGTCACACAGAAATGCATCGTTTAAAAGCTAATTAGCTGTTCATTGAAGTATTTAAAGTTTTGCTCTTTCTGTTTCTTAAATATTAGTTTATATAATTCTAATACGAAAAGCAGAGAAGGACAATAAGGGTTAATGCAAAATTATATGTAATGGGTGCAGAATTTTTAAGATATATTATGTAAATCAACTGCTTTAAATACTATTAAAGGAAAATACTATTTCTATTTTCCTTTTTTTTCCCCCCAATTCTCAGTTGGTGGGGGTGGAAAATCTGGGAATATGAGCTGTTGCTACGTTTCCATACCTTGTCATCTTCATCGCAGGCAGAAAGATCCAGTCGACTACAGGACACCTACAGAACACCGACAGACAGAATGACAAAATGCCTACCTTTTATTTGTGATATATAATACCCTGAGGAAACACTAGGATCATTTAGTCCTAATAACTGTTTTGCTCTGTCTTTTCAGACCAGATTATGTATAAAGACATCCACGTTTCAGCTGTATGAGTGTGTGAGAGAACACATAAAATGGAAACTACCCCTTATACTATGAAAAAAAGTTAAAAGGACTTGGAGGTAAAAGTAATCTGAATCAGGGCAGTTGTCATCTTGAACTACATCCTAAATGGATATCCTTGTAAAAGGAGAAGAGTTTCAACCAACCCTCCCTCTTCCCTGTTAACTTTGTTATCTCCTAGGACAGACAATTTTGGGGAGGGGGTTTCCTTCATGACCACTTCCCCACAGGCTGGTTAGTCCCAGCACGGAGCAATCACTACCATGTCTGCTTGTGCAAGCATTACATCAGCACACAGACAGCAGCCCCTGCCCCATCAGTGCTAACCATGAAGGGTCCTTACGTTGTGCACGTTCGGAGTGCTGATGCTCCTGCGGATGTTCCTGGCTTTGGTGGAGAGAGCCTCTTTGACAGTGACTGCCTGTGTAAAGAGAACACAACACTCACAGCAATGCCATGGTCTCCTCAGGAGAACTGAGCAAGCAGGATAGGGACTTTTATTCAGTGTAGCTAACAGCAGCAACGAGGGCTTGCATTCACAAATCTTAATTTGCACACACAGCCACCAAAGCTTCTGTCTGAAATTCATTCTTTGGCCTTTGCCCATTCAGGTTCTGAGTAGTACATCATTGCCAGCTTTAGTTACTACATCCACCACCTCTGGAAATCTCTGTATCACAGAAGTAACTTTGTCTTACATTTATCTGTCCAATGATCTCTAAAAAACCCAATGCAAACAAAAAAAGCAATACAGTATTTTTAAAAGATCCATCATCTCCTCTTGAATTCTCATAATCCAGCACAAAGGGTACAAGAAATGCCTTTTCCTTGCCTGTCTTAGTCGTTCAAGGCTCAGAATGTTCTCCACTTGCAGCACACCACGTGTGTATTTCTCAATGTAGGTTTCACCATCAGATGTGCCCTCGTTCTCGCTCCTTGCAGCCATCAGCGCTAAGGTCTCACGATCCTCAATTTCTTCTGTAGCCTAAAGCAGAAGTTACACCATTCAAGGTTTCGAAAAGGAAAGCAAATTGTTTTAAAAAAAGCTCACTTTTTTAGACCAGTTCAATCCAGAAATTAATTTGAATTGGGCATCTTAAACTTAATCAGCAAGCCTAATTACAGTCAGTGATCCAGGGTTGTTCCATAGAGATGCAAATGATGCTGAAGAGGTCAAGCTCAGGAGAAGTTTTGAGCATTTGCTGTAGTAAGTGCACTTCCAGAAATAATGCACATATAACCTGAAATTGTGTACGTTAAGGCTCAACTAATGACAACTTCCTAGGCAAGGAAATGTAATTTCCTTCCCAAATCTTAAAATATGCTGTGATTTCCCTAGAGTTTAAAAATTAAGTAGTACTGCAACAAAGTCACAATTACGGGGTTTCAAGACTATTTATGTTTTCATTTGTCCAGTTTGTTTACTTTTAAAATAAATTTTGTAGTACACTTACAAGTCATATAAGCTTTTTTCTATAAAAAGTAATTTATATTCCTGTGAACTCACATTCCCAGCTATTCTCTTTTCACAAACCTGAACATTCCTCTGAGAGCCCTCTATATTTTCCCTGTAGACACTAATGGGCTTTCAAAAATAACTCTACTACAAAAACTCAGTTAAACACAGTAGAAGAGAAAATAAAATCCCCACAGTTTTGAACTGTTTAAAGATAAACACGATCTCACATTGAACTTCAGTATATCCACTTTGGCAGCCTGCCTCATACCAGCAAAGCAGGACATTTACTTTCTAATCAGTATCACCCACTGCAGTAGGTCAATTCTGTTGGTTTCTGTGAATTTGCTACAGAAATACGGTATGGTTTACCTTTGGTATATTGGATACTATTTCATAAGTCACTCCACAGGCATAATATATATTTTTCAAGGATATTCTCCTTTTCAGGCTCTGGGTAAAACTCTAGAAAGAAAGTAATTTTCAGTTACTGTTTTTGATAATTATTATTTATGACACCCTAAGAAATAAAAAGGTACAATGAAAAATCTGATCATAAAGCTAACCAGAAGCATAATTTATTAAATTATTTGGTTTTAGCATTTTTGATATTTTAAGCACTCTTTACAGCACTATGCTCAGTATACAATGCTACTAAGTTCAATCAGTTGAAACATGGACAGTTCAAAGAAATATACACAGCTTCACTGCAACCTATAAAAATCTAGTTTTCATTTCTCTCTCGTAAGAACTGGGGAGACCAGACTCACAAAATTAAGCAAGCAGCTAAGAAAACACATTGATTAAATTAAGAATATGAAACAAAACAAGGAATAAAAGAATATATAAACTTATTACCTGCTTGTTATAAATGTTGGCTGCAATCCTTTTGCGTAATACCAGTTCCATTGCAGCAGGGTGACTGAGCTGCACAGTAGTCTTCACTATTAAGTAAATTCTCTCATTTTGAGGAGTTACCCTATTCAGGTGCACTGAATCATGGACAGAAGAGTCCCAGGCAGCAGTGGCTGAAACCTATGCAGACAAATTAAGTGGAGGAAGGAAAGGGAAATCAAAGACTTTATTATTCTAACAACAGGTATCATTTACAATGATTTAACATGAAGTAAAACAATTCCTTAATGAGAGAAAAACCATCATAATTGAACAAAGTGGACTGAAACATCCTTTTCATAGTAATGAATTTATCAGAAGAATCATAAAAGAGGTGTTAAGATACTGGGGAAAACAATCATGACCACAATCCCTGCACTGTGCAAACACTACATGGCTGGAGACAGAAAGGAAAGCAGAAGAAAGACTGGATGAAGGAATACAAATCCTACTGCTACTATATTAGAAGCATATTACTTTCAATGTAAAATCTTCCATCTATGCTGGATTAGGTTAACAGCCTAGACAGAATAAATCTGCACCCATTCTGCAGAAGTTTTTTTTCCTTCCCATTGCCTTCTCCCCAAATTTGGTGTCCCCTTTACTCTGGAAACGGTCTCTTAAACAATGGCCTGAGTAGATGCAGGACATGGAAGGAATCAGTTAAGAAATTCCAAAATGGATTCAGAACCATTAATTTCCAACAATTCCCAAACCATATATTTAAAAAGCAGTAATTCTGTACTACAAACGAAAGAATTTTTATTTAAGTATTAATCTTTGCCTAGTGCACACAATAAAACAAGTCATTTTCTCTGAAGAGTTAAGAGCCTGCAAGAGGAATGATGAAGGGGTGAGGAAAGCAGGAGAGGGGATTTTGAGTCAGGCAGTTGAATTATTCTTTGCCGAGAGCTAAGACTTGTCATCTTTGAATTAAGGCAAAAGAGCTAACAAGTCACATCCTCTTAAATTCTAAATAAATAGGCCAGAAAATAAAGGCAGCACTAGATATAGATGGTACTTCTAAGACAAGAAGGTAATATTAATAGTAATGATTATTAAATACATAGAAGTAGGAAATAAAACATAAGAAGAAAGCATTTACACAAGCTGTAGTTGTCAAGAAGGAGGCTTGCTAACAATTTACCTCATCATCACTGTGTTTTATGATCGGCAGATAAAAGAATGGGCTCCCATGCTCCTTTGGTAGTATTGAGTTAACTCCTGATGCATGGGGACCTATAAGTTGTTCATTGGCACTGAGGTCATCAGCTAATGAAACAAATGTGCAAAGAATGAAATAGTTTTATACCAAAGGATATGAATATATAGAGGCAAAGTTGTAATAAAGGCCTACCCATATTTCATAATACATTTAATCCTACTTAACCTTATTACTACGCAGCATTTTGAAGATGATTTCAGCATACAAAAGAAATTGAGAATAGCAGTTCTGGCTACATTACGCTTTTAGCTAAACAAACAAAAGGTGTGCAATGACAAAATGAACCTGTTTAAATATCCTATTTGATCTTTTGTCTGCTAATCTCTGTTGATAGTAAAAAAAATTCCTTGTGAGCACAGATGAACGAAGAGGGTATTTCACTTTCCAAAAGTATCTGCTAAAGCAGGTCATTGTTGCATTGCCGATATAAACATATGTAATAGGCCACTCTAGTGCTGGATGTGTTAAGGCCTATAGATCCTCTTATGCTTTATGTTCAGCTTTAAAATTAGACTTGCTTCCTAAAGAGTCCTTAAACGTGGAGCTACCTCTAATCTCTTGTGACGTACACTGTGTATCTGTCTCTTAAGAATATATTTTAATATTCTTCTCACATTTAGAACTAAATACCTTCAAAGGGAGAATACTTAGATTGTGTAAAAAAAGCACATTATAGCCCTAACACAGTGTTCATAAAATGAGCTGTTTAAAACTCTACAGAAACGTCAGTGGAAGGAGCTCTGAAAGCATTGGGAGATTCTCTATCAGTGCTTTAATGACATGTGAATTTGTACATCAAAACGCTTACAGGATTTCCTTATCTGCTGTTTGATTCAAACTAAGCTTGCTTTCTTACAATATTTTCTGTTGTACAGCCTAGCACTGTACTCCTGTGTTCCCTGACTTTTATCCTAAAATTGTCCTAATTAATTATGCCAACATACACAACCAGAAGAAAAAGGACTTTACAAGCCAAATCAGACAGTTTCATTGCCAGGACTTGTCTGATTTCTTACACCTTTCAAGTTCATTCTTCCATTTAACAATTTATTGACCCAAACTAACCCCCATTTCCCCCTCCACAGGTTTCTTAATATGTTTTTACAACATACCATTCAGGTCAAGGAAGAGGACAGGTATATGTGTTTCCATTCCCGCAGGTGGAATCCTGCAACAAAACAAACTGCTGGCAACAAAGAAGGCTAATTCATACCTAAGCTAATTTGGGCAAACAGATCTCCGTGCAATATTCATTAATTGTAACCAATGGCTAAAGCTGTCAGCATTCTGATGGCTACTCTGGATGCCTGTGTGGCACAGACAGCATTTTGTTTATCTACACACAGAGCTAAATCTAGAACTTTGCCAAAACTCAATTCACACCACGCAGCATGTGGTAGTTGCTGTGAGGACCAGAGTTTTAAACATCCTGTTCTGCTCCTTATGAAGTTAACTGGTTGTAGTCATCTCACATACAAAGGTCAGCAACCCTCCAAACAACTGGATATGTAACTACTGGCAGTTTTAATATCCATAAACACACTTTTAGCTTTATGCCACAGCACACTTCAGGTGGATAAGGGGAAAATTGGCAAGGAAATAGTACTGCTACATTATTCCCTGAATACTATTGGAGACATTAGTGTACACTTCATTAGAGGAGTATTTCTTGTGAATACTTTGCCAAACCTAACATGTTGCATTCCTCATTTTTGCATGTCAGCTCCAAGGACTTGAGTTGAAACACAAATTTAAATGAAACTAAAGAGAAATATATTACAAATTCAGATGAAACAGAGAACACATCCTTTGAAATCAGAGTTTCTTCCCTCTCCACCCTTTATCAATTACATTATCACGTGTTCTACCATTCCTCTTTCAATCACTCATTTTCTGAAAGGAATCAAACTACTGGATAATTTTCTCAATGGTATAAAGCTGCAAAATACTACATCATATTCAAAGGTGATTTTCAAACCTTGAAAGCTATTTCAAAGCTACTTTATGTAATATATTAGCTAAGCAAATCTTTCTTACATTCAGAACAGCACCTTCTAAACTTTCTGTCAGCTGAATGTAGTCTGTAGTATCACAGGAGAACACAGGAAGCTCCAAAACATTCTTAGATTTGTACCTTGCAGCATGCACAGTTTATGGACAAAAAGCTGGCAATTCCAGTGGCTTTTCTGAACATACCAATTTGCAGGAGCACCAGGAATTCCACTGCCTGGTGCTGGAACAAACACTGCATTCCTCTCTTCTGTCAGCCCTACCCACTGTTCCACCAGCCGAGCTTCTCGTTCTATATCATCCTCAGATTTTTCTATGGTGGAAGAGATTAGGATTACAGATGAGACACACTTTTTTGTGGTATAGGGCATAAAGTACTTATGATAGAGATTTCAAGCTGCAAACCTTGTTTGTTGCTGATCTTTTGGATCTGCTCATCTAAGTATTCTCTGCGTTTTATTAATGCATCAGACCACCTTTCTCGTACACAGTTCAAATCTTCTTCCTAACATGGAGAAGAAAGATAGAGAAGAAAGTCACTAGACTATGTGGGTAAGAATAAAGGGCAGTGAATTTTGTGGTAATTTAATCAGAATTTATATTAAATGGTTTGCACGATGCAGAAAACTTTTTTCCCCCGAATGACATGCACACTGATTAAGTACCTCAGCACCCATGAAGGGAAGTTTATTTGCTTTCAAGCCTCAGATTTCAACACGAGAAAAGAAAATGTGACTGCCTCTGCTGCTGAACAGATTACACACCATGGGCTAATTACTCACAGAAGTGGCAATCAAACTTTTGAATAGCATATGGAAGAGGAAAACCCAGTATCATCAGTTGATCATAAGCTCTTCTGAAGATTAGACAGGTCAGTATGCCCTCAAACCTGCACAAAATTCCATTGCTAGCAGCTGCTATCAGTGCAATTAAAAGATTTCTCATGCAAACAAAACCCGTCATGCAATCATGCTTTGTGGTATCACAGAAAATCTGGTTGGTTCTTCTCTGTGATATGTCAGGAAGCGCATAAACAGCCCGCAAGAAGTTAGTACCTTAAGTTATATTTTTGAGATTGCTGGGAAACATAACACATCATCTTAAGGGATGTCAGCATTCTCACCTAACTGGTTTTACTTCTGTAGGACTGAACAAGAACTTCCTAACAAGAAAGTCTTCTATGTAGAAATCTGAGATTTATTTTACTTTGGGGGGGATTTCCTCTTCTGCTCTTTGTCACCTTTTAAAATGAGTCTTCTGTTACACTGTCTAAATTGTGACTTATCACACAGAAAAACAGGGTCAAGGTTGGGTTTTGTGCAGATAAAAGAAAATTGCTTCACTGAAGCTTCTGTATCTACCCGCCATTCACATCCCCCACGCTCTCTCACTCAAGCTTTTCAGAAAACTGCACAACATAAAAGGTTATGATATTTTCTTTAGAAAACAAACAAAATATGCTATGCTGCATAATTTGACTGGAAAAGATCCCTGCGGCTGCTGGTTGTCTTCCCTGCGATATCCATCGGAAACTGCTTTCATTCTAAATTAAAGTTTCAAAGCCTTTATTCCCACAGCAATTCATGTAGCCAGTTAGGAGAGCTGACTGCAGACTACTAGAGAAGAGAGGATACTGTAAGAGTATAAAGTCACAAGGTAAACTGAAATAGCAGTGTTTTATAGCCCAGGTAGCCTCTAAAATGCACAGCATGTGTGTATTTCAAAGCCGCTTTTGCTTGTTCATTTGAGAGTTGCTGGCCATTAGCATTAGCTGTGCCCCATGCCGCAGGATTGACAGCAACAGCAGCAATACCTGGTAACTATCCATATCACCACCATCATCCTCCTCCTTCTGGTAGGAGAAAATACATTTTGTAAAACACAAAAACCCATGCATTTTACTCAACAGAAATTCACAGAAATAACCCAAAACATGAATACCAACGTTTCTGCCACAAACTTGTGAAATGTTAAAATCACAACACTCAAATAACTAGTCTTATTAGGTTGAAAGATTTTTTTCATTAGACTGTTGCAGGTCAGCCATGATTTGAGTATTAGTGAATATGTTTATTAAAAAATAAAATAATTAAAAACCCCACAGAAACCAGTGCCAGAAAAATGTCTGAGCAAGCAGATCAGTAATCTCAAGTTTTATAGTTTCATCTGTATCCAAGGTTAGAATTATTTGTGGAACTGAATGCAAACCTTGTGACAACAGGCACCTTGCTTCCCTGGGTGGCTCATTCCACTTGTTCTTTGCCATCACTGTTAAAATCATGCTTTATTTCCAATATTAATTAGTCCAGTTTCAGCTGAAATAATTTATGCTTCTTAAGGACCTCCTTGGCTATGCGGAATAGCCATCTCACATTCAGTGATGACTGTTTCTGACTCTTTATCAAATAACAACTTGGTGCTTTTTGAAAAGCTAAATAGTAGCTCACTACATTTTCTCTACTAAATTCCTTTTTTTTTTTTGCTTTTCCCCTCCTCAACTTTCACCATCTCTGGAAGGGAGGGAAACTAACAGCACTAGGAATCTATTATTAATCACCTCTACACACAAACGTAAAACAATTCCCATATTCCTTCTGTCCATACTTGGTACTTTATCAGTTGCACATTGAGTTTTAAGCAAAAAAACAAGCAGATTTAGCACCACAGGCTCACGTTACATGTATTAACCTTAAACACGTGTAAAACTGGAAATCATGTAACACTGTGCTGAAGTCCCTTTTGGAATTATGTTGGGCTGGGTCTAGAGCAGCAGAACCACACCAAACTGAGAAATTAGCTGCCTTACCTGGTAGCTGTCCAAGCCCCTTTGCAGTTTGGTTGATCTGGCAGTCACCCCACCTACAGAGACTGAAAGAATTGCTTCTACCATGAGAGGCAACGTTCCTGAATGCTGCACGGGTTTCACTGTCACCTGAACTCTGCGAGAATGACCCTAAGCAGGAGATTGAGAGGGAGAGAGCAACTAAGAATGAAATTTAAAAATTAATTTAAGCATGAATAAGATGGCAAGGAAAAGATACACACCTGCCTAAGCTGGAAAATTCCCCCTGTGTTTACATCTTTTGCCTGATGGAGTTCAACTGCAGTGTATTCACCCATCTCATTCAGCTCTTGTATGGAAATCCACATTTCTATTCTTCGAGTTACTTCATTCCATCTAAAAAGACATCCCCATAAAAACTCATGGTTGCCTCAAAGTATTTGTGCACCGCAGGTATTACAAAACTTTTAGAGAGTTGATGGAAGCATTCATTTGTAATTCATTTGTACCTGTCTCTCAGTGTCCTAGTTTTTGCATGAAGAGAATCAACTTCCCAAACAGAGCTGCCATTGCCAGTACATCTGTGACCCCACACCTCAATAGCAAGAGCTCCTTCTGAAATGAACTCCAAAAACTCCTCTGTGACATTTACCACATAGTCCTGGCAATGAGAAGAACAAATCACATTCAACCACATTAAATAATTGTATCCTCTCAACTTCCGTTTAAGGACACACCAAACAACTAACTTCCTGCCTGATAAAAACCACCCAGTTTGTATCACAAAGCTAAACTCTGGACATGAAAGTTGTAAAACCTCATCATCTCAGCAATTTGTGCTCCTGTGTACCACATTTCATCATGAAAGCGATGTTTCAGCTCCAGTGATCTCTTTTAAGCTACTGAGCTTACCAAACAAATATATAATCAGCTGTCATCATATAAATGATAGCTTTCTCCACACATTAAAGGTAACATCTGAATTTAAAAGATCACTAATCAAAAGATCTTTTCCTTTTGCTACATTTTGAAGAAGTGATGAAGTGAAATATTATGGCATTCTTAAGCATAGTTAAAAGTTGTTAGTTATATGACTTGACTCCCTCCTACTTCTTCTTCCCCCAGCAAAACAAGGCTCAGACTCTAAACAGTTTCTCTCAAAGTATGATCCTCCTGGTAACACTATTTCATAATAAAAATACTTACCTTACAGTGAGAGAAGGTCACTGTAAAATGAGCATCTTTGCTCTGAGGTGAAGGCACATCTGGATCTACCACTGGTGCTGCTACCGTTGACTCACATTGATCCCAAAATGTGTATTGACAAAAGACAAAGTTGGAGAGATTAGGTGGCAGTCCGGTTGCTTCTTTTATTTTTACCTGAGGAGACAAAACAGATGTTGTCATGAATATGACTGTTTCTTCTTCAACTGCAAATTGAAGACCAACAGCCAAGAAGAAGTTTTAAAGGACAGTAAGGATGTTGCCATTTAGGAAATCTGATTTTGCATATACAGAAACGTAGATGTAAGGACCTCACCCACGTACATGTTTCATTTGAGGAAGCTGATAAACTTGAGTAGAGAATTAAATGCTTCATCACAGAAGAAATTAAATCCATACACCACCTATAAATACTACATTAGATGATCAAACTACAGGAGATAGTTACAGGGAAAAACTGTTTCCCCTTCTGTGCCTGTAAAGGATTGTCCTTGTAACACCAGTATTTATGGTGCGGATGTGCATCTGCTAGAAACTAAAACAAATTAAACGAGCCACTGGAAACCACTGACTGACCTCCCCTGAGCTGGAACAAGAGAAGTCCTTTCAGAGACTTTTCAGCAAGCAACAGTCTACATAGCTTAGTACTTTACATAGACTGACTACATAGTTACAGAGGCTTGAAACTGTAAACTTCATCAGGTGTTCTCACTCACCCTGCAGGAGAGCTTTTTTGCTCTGTGAATAATTTCTCCGTTGTTATCCATGACTTCCAGACTCCCACTCTCACTGGAGTTCTCAGACGAGTCATCTTCTACCACACGTTCTGGGACAGACCCAGTGACACGCATTACTTCAACATGCAGCCGCCCCGCCACCTGAAGGCAATTACACAGAGAGCATACAAGGGCACTTGAAAAGCAATTATTCACTGGGGAACAAGACAGCAGGCACTGTTTGCTTGCTAAACCCCTGGTGCACAAGGAGCACAAGGAGTCCCACAGGAGCAGCCAGCGTGCCCAGCCCGGCCCTACCTCGCCCTGCTGGCTGATGATGGGCACGGCGTACTGCAGCTTCACGTCGTAGAAAAGGCACTCCAGGAACACGTTGGCGACACCGATCAAGTTGTGGTTCTCCTGCGCTTCGTAGAAAGGATCACCTCTCTTGCCAATCAGCTTCCTTATCTGTTTTAGAAATAATGAAAGATGTCAAAAAACCACCGGTGTGGGAACAGATCAAATAACCTCATAGTATTAAAGGATCGTGGCACAAAAATGACTCCACTATTCATCTCTGCTCCTTCCTGTTACACAGGCAGAAAGAGACTAGAATCGTATTACAAATTTGAAATGAAATCTTTGAGATGAGACATTATACAATTCTTTCTTTACTAAGGGATATAAAAACATGATGACCTGCATATTCTAGCAATGTCAAGGCAAAGCAGACTTTATCGTGAGCAATCACAGTAGTCATTGATTTCAAGATGTTTCACCTTTTCTGCTCTGTTTATACTTCTTAAACAAGAGGTCAAACCATCCTCAGGTTGTGCTGGTCTGGCTGCTGGCTACCACTACGAGGGCAAAGGGAAGGTGCAGGATGATTCCTACTTAAGTCAACAAGTGTTCTTATGACTCCCATAGAGCTGAGATCACACCTGCAGCATTCCCCATACAGCCACAAAGAATTCATGCAGATTCCTAGCATGATATGCACTCCTCAGTGAATTTGTTAGTTCCTTCCCTTCTTCTCCTCTTTTGTCTCCAACACATGCATTTGACCTACATGTTTCTATGTAGCACATAGAACACATGCATTATGGACAACATAGGTCATGGAAAGAATGATCCTGGCTCAGGCAGGCATAATGTATTCAAATATGTGCTATCAGCTCTTACTAAAGTCAGCAGCAAAATCATCGTTGTCTTCAATGGGCACAGATGAAGTGCTTGACCTCCCCTGTGTTATGATTTTAGAGATTCCCATTGTCCCGTCCAAAGCATGTAACAAAGGCACAAGAGTTGTTCAAACATATTTAAGAATTATTCTTGATACAAGTAATTTAGGTGCTTCCTAACAGCCACAAGATAGTAAGATATATTTCCTATGCACTTCTGCCTGGATACTTCGATGATGTCTTCTGGAATACCAAATATCACATCTCTTTCTAGTAAACAAGAAAGTTTTTGACAAATCTCATGCTTATCTGCCAAGGCTAATATCCTACTTAAATTCTCACAAAACACCACTCGGTTTTGAAGGAAATACTGATATAGACTAAGTATCTTCAATTGATTTCCTCCCTGCTTTAAGGCTGGGAAGTATACAAATTAAATTAAAGACTATTTCATAGTTTAAAATCAAGTTTTATCCCACTAGTATGTTCTGCACCTTAAGCAGCATCCTTGTTAGCTTTGACACTGACTGCAATTTAGTAATTTTTTTTCTAATGCAGCCTGCTGCTTCCATTCAGAGCTGGTGGTCATCTGCACGCCAGGTAAACATATGCTGTTAGTGGCATTGTGAGTCACTGCCTCAGCACAATTATATCTGACCTCAGCACACTTAACATCTGAAAACACAAGTGAGATAGGACATACCTGTGTTTTATTATGCATGGGCATTTTGAATATTTAGTATTAGTCATACTGGTTTTGTTCTGGGTTTTTGTTTGTTTGCTTGTTTCGGTTTTTTTTTTAAAAAAAAACATAGTACCCTATCCTTTCATACACAAAGTCTTGCTCTCTATAACACATAAAAAGGGGTTAAAAGAAACAAACTCAATCTTTGATCCATTTTGAAAATACATAAATTACCTCAGGAATTTTCTCCTTCCATTCTTGATAGAGGTCTCTCATGTCAATCAATTTGTTCTCTAGTTTCTCAATAGTCCACACTTGAGTACCTTTTCCTTTTCTTCTCACTTGAATTGCAGGCTCGCTTACTATTGCACCCCTCTAAATCAGAAGAAGAAACAATCAGTACAGGAAACATGCCTGGAAGTAGTTTAACTCTTCACTCAAACTGCATTCCTAGAAAGGAATATAATACAAAACATGCAGATTCTCTCTGCATGCCAGTCATGCCACTTCTGTCCTCAGACATGGCATGGCCTATACACATCTCTGAGGATCCAGATCTCTTTATCCTTCTCAAACATGACCATTCCCACAGGAACATTAACACACTCAATCAAAGCCCTTAGGAAAAGCATATTATCCCAACT
Organism: Leptocoma aspasia; assembly: GCA_013399835.1. Taxonomy (NCBI): domain Eukaryota; kingdom Metazoa; phylum Chordata; class Aves; order Passeriformes; family Nectariniidae; genus Leptocoma; species Leptocoma aspasia. The sequence goes on from VXAX01000708.1 coordinate 398,690, forward strand.
GCTATCATATTTACAGCAGCACTCTAAAACCCTTTAAGACACAAAATTGTAGGAAACTGTAACAAAACTCATTAATTTCTGCAGACATAACTAAAAAATGCAGGTTTCTGCAGCAACAGAACATAAATGTCTGTTCATATGCATTGCCCATATGGTGATCACACACTTGAAAACAGCAAGAGCCATACTTAATGCTCTGTTGCCGTTTTTACTTTATTACTCACTTTCAGTATATTAATCAGGTAGTACTTGTATTTTGCTTATGCATAATCTAACAAAAGCAACATTTTATTGGCTCAAGCTGGATGAATGTTATATATGTCTACAAAGTTTAGCCACAAAGCTATGTTTTCCGGTACTCTTTGTTATCATTACCTTTTTGTTGGCACTGAGGTTTTCAGCAGGGATCTGAAGTGTTACTTGATAATCTGTTAGCTTACTCATTTCTTCTGCTAAGAAGTTTGCTTCTCTCACCAGAGTATTTGCCTTTACTATTTGCTCTCGAAGTTTAGCCAGGCTCTGTCGAAACAATTCATCCCTGTGGTGCAGTAGGTAACATGAAAAATACACAGAAACCTATTTCTATTATTGGAAAGCTGCAAACAGAGGTGCTAACAAAGACTCTTCTGAAACAAGTTTAAGAGGAAATGCTGAGTAGCACTGTGTCAGTGAACACAAAACACAATTTTCTTGAGGGAAAGCAGTGATCACATATTAAACAAACAAATTACTGTTGAGGCACGTCTAGTACAGTGATGCCTAAATAAAATAATAGTAACTCCCAACAGTAATATGGGAGCTGGTACAGTGATCATTTGTTTAAAGCCCTAAGGACATTTCGAATTTTCAAGAAATGAAATAATTGCAGCTGTCTTTGTCTTTAATCTGGAGTCCTGTTTCCACAGAATATACCAGTCCCAACATGCGAGACTTCATCTTGATAAAACCTGCTCTTCCTCAGACCATAATGTTAGAACCTGCATTCACTGCAGGCCACAGCTTTGTATCACTCCAAGGGCTTTGCACTGACCACAGATCTCCCCACGCTTACTCAAGCGTACACATTTAAAAAAATATAAATTAAAAAAACTTAAATCCTATTTACCCAAGGTATCTTTTAAGTAACAGATGAATGAGCAGAGGTTAAAGCCTGTGCACTCAGTTTCTGGACAAATTCCAGAGAGGTTTCTCAGGCCTGTCTGAGCAAATCTACTCTAATGCAACACCTGGCAAACCTGCCATGACACACACTATACATACACATGTGTACTAAGATATGCCCTCACCTGGGATTCTCATCTTTAAATTAACTTTTTAAATTATCATGATTATCCACTGAGCAAAGTTCATTCTGCTTTTCTTTGTAATCTCAACAGCACTCATTGTGTCTCATCAGCTTTATAAAACTCAAGACCAAATTTTGGCTATTTCAGTCACCAGCTCTCCTCTGTATGACTTTTTTAGCCTTTCTATGCAAAGTCCTTCTGAAATATGGTACATGTTGAGCACATACACTTCTCATTTCCACGAAACACCTTAAATTATATACAACTGTAGGAGGAACAAGGGCCTTCCTATGAACACAGGCAAAGTTTGCCTGCTGCAAACATGCCTCTCAGTCACCAACAGAATTCTACTAGAGTGGTTATCTTTTTCCAAAAAACCCCAAGGAATGGCTAATTCAAACCACACTCTGACAGTCCCCTGATACCACAACCAAAGTGGTAAACAACCACCAGTGTTAACAAGCAGCCCGGAATTTTAGTGCCTTCAACATGCTAAAACATGCAGCTTTGTCTCTCTCCCCTACCCAGCCTAGGTTTGCAACAGTGGTGGGTTTAATTTGGGCCTTAAATAGCTACTACTGCCAGTGGATTTTTAGTAACTTCCTCCATATCTCCTTCCAGCATTAGATGGAAAATTCCTATCCCTCTGCCTCTTGCTTCTGTGATCCAGGCTATCAAAATTAAATAACCAATTCCAGACCATGAGAGTGACATATTCCACAGACAGCTATAATCCTGGATTCACACGGCAAATTAAGGTAGTCAAAAATTAATCACAAGGAAGTATTTGATACTGAGAGTGCACTACACCTACAGCCCCTGTAAAACAACTGCATAACTTGGGAAACAGAAGGCAGCTTTTATCTGCATGTAAGTGCTCTAAGAGCCATTGGATTCAGCTACAGCCAGTCACTTCCTTAAACTGGGACACCAGCATCTGGAAAGCTTTTTGGGTGGCTCCCACACCAATCTTAGCTAGATTCTTGAGAAAGGAATGGTTTAAGACTGTAAGGCAAACTTGTAAGTAACTCAACCAATTACTACGGGCAGTTCTTATAACGGTTGCGTTTTTCTGGATACAGCTCTGCCAGAACCCTTCCAGAAAGTTAAGGGGAAAAAAAAACCAAACCAAAACGAAACAACAACAACAACCCACCACCTCATATACTCAAATACTCATTGAATATGAAATCCTGAAACAATCGTTTAAGCCAGACAAGGAGAAACAACTGACACTCATGAGGTATCATTTCAAGTCTCTGGGATTCCCAGTGCCAGAAACAGGATATGCTGGACTAAACCCCTGGTCCAGTACACCACTACCCCAACAAATGCAATTTGTTCAAAGTTACAATGGGTTAACTTTACGCCAACAGGATTTAACACCAGGCCAGGTATTATGTGTCCTTCCACAGTCAGCAGAAATTGGGAATAACCTCTGTGCAACGTGTTCCAGCTGATCTGACAGATACAGCAACATGCCCACATCTGATACCTATCAGAAAGAAATTCATTAACTAAAAGAAATTAATTAAATAAAATTAATTTTGCTGACTGATCCAGTAGAGCTCAGCTTCATTTGCAATGGCAACAGAGAGACAGCTAAAACTGCACCAATCAAATCCCCTGCAATCCAGACTCTTGGAACTTTTGCACATTTTTCACATCCAGTCTTCCCATTCTTCCCAGGATTTTTTGCCCTCTGGCCAGCTGGCTGGTAAACATCCTCTCAGCAACATGTTGCCATGCCTTTACAACAGAAACCACTCAAAGATTTTTTTTTTTCTGGTTTCTTATTTAAGAGGATTCATTTTTTCCCTTTTTTTCAGCAGCTGAAACCTCTTTTATAGAACTACAAATAAATAAAAAGTATACCTAAGAAGATCTTCTGGAGGACAGGAAACTGATATAAGTTCTCCCAGAACACTGTTTATTCAATGGCAATGCCACCAAAACATTATCAGACTCCTCATGGATCACTCCAAAGAGAATCCATTCTCCTCTTTTTTACAATGCAGCAAAGTACAGGCTTCAAGCAGTTCAACAGTTATACAGAGTAAAGCATTCACTCATGAAATTCAGAGGCAAAACTTGTTGTTCAAAGCACAGCTCCTTCTCAGAAACATCTAACAACTACTGAGAAGTAAAAGCTGACAGAACACTTAGCCTTGCTATCACTCCAGATTCTCTTTTTTGTGATTACATGATTATGGTGGTTAATTTTAAGCAAATCAATTACCATTTTCTCTTCACAGCTCTCAAGGACAGGCAAGTTTGTTGCTACTTCCTTTTCCCTTCTGCTGCACCTTTTTAGAGGTACTGCCTCCCCTACCAGTAAGCCCAGCTCTCTTCTCTGCTACTGCAGTAGGTTATCAATGATTTCTTGATGGCCTTGCTGTGCTCAAAGCAGTTCTGAATACAAAGGCCTCCAGCTAACATGTTTGTCACTCTGCACTCTTTGTGCAGCTCTAAAAGAGTCTGCAAATCCCAACCATGACTCTGTGACATTTTACATTCAGTTCCCAATGATTCTGTTTTTAGCTTTTACAGGGGCTAACAATTATTTTAATTAATGTTGAATCATAGAATTACTTCTCCCTACACTTGCCATGAAAAACATTCTAGTCATCGCTGGTCAACAGTTAGCTATTTGTTTAGGTCTTTTCCCCAGGCTGAACTGGGCAGAAATTACAAAACAAAATCTTGCACAAAAACTAAACCAAGATCTGTTCTGTTCTTTTTCTAACACTCTCAATTGAAAGCTGCAAAACAATCATGACTAACTTGGTTTAGATCCCTCTCATAAATTGATTTGATTTTTTAATGGTGAAGAACAAAGCAAAAATAAATACATAAAAAAGAGCACTCAAACTCACTACATATAGAAAAAAAAACCACTTAGTGAATAAGGAAACTTCTGTTTTAAAAGAAACAGATGAAATAAATTTACAAGAAACCTGTTAGAACACCTAGGCATTCTTCCTGCTGAATTAGCCCCATGACAGAATACTCACTGATATTCAGAAAATGTAAATCATCTCTGTTGCTGACCCTGGAACTTCTCTCCGTGGAGCTGGCATCCTTCTCTCCTCAATGACACCAAGAGCCACCTTCTTTCATTGTCAAAATGCAAACACTCTGCTCACATCTTCCTAGATTGCACTTTAACTGTCCCCACAAAGCCCATGATGGTCTTTCACCAAGGCTGCATTCAGGCACCTGCTATTCCTTTGCAAAGAGGCTGATTCATCCCATGGCAAGCCTTTAACTTCCTAAGCAGCTCTACCAGAGCAATTCTCTTCTAAAGCTGGGCTTATGTTTAGAAACACATAGATACAAACATATACAGATCCCCATTCTCTGTATTTTTTATGGTTTTTTGATTGCAAAATACTATTGCTCTCATTGTATACTTGCAAAACAGAAACTCCTTACTGGACTCATTAGTCTTAGTTGACCAGTTTACCTTTCTGCACTATTCTTTCCTTTCTTTCACAAATTAAAACAGTAATTGATAAACCAAACATTTCACAAGCAGTTTTCAAGTTTTAAAAAAACCAAGAAAAAACAAACAAACAAAAAAAACCCCACAGAAAACCAACCTATAATACTGCTCAAAAAAAGCTAAATTTTTGCGTCTTTTGTGAGTTAAATCTTGCACAGGTTAAACATCAGAACTCAGCCCTAAACAAAATGCTAACACTTTGGTGGAAGCACAGATCTTGTTCTGCACATCAACTCCACAAAAAGTGTTACTGATTGTGGATGCAAGGTTCAAGCCCCATCTTTCACCATTTGTAGTTCTTACTAATTTGTTTGTTTTAACTCCAGTATCCTCACCTCTCCTCTGTCCAGAGATTCACCTTCTGCTGTGCAGCCTGAGCAGTGTAGGAGAGCCTGTCGCTGCCGTGCTGGTGCTGCCTTTCTGGGGAGAGCTGCTGCCGCAGCAGCTCCAACTCGCGCTCGTACATCACCCGCTGCTCCTCCAGAGCGCTCCGCTTCTCCTCCAAGTACTGCTTCTCCAAGATCTGGACCACATTTTGTACTGGGTCTAAAAAGAAGGGAAGGAAAAAAAAAAAAGGAGAAAAAACCCCCCATAAAACGTGAGAAAATGCCATTTCAGCTTTGTAGGACACACGTTATTTAGTTGGTAACAGCAATCAACACACCCCAGAGTCTGCAAACACAAATTGAAATTGCACCCCAAAACAAAAGCCAAATTATTAAATATTGCATTAAATAGATAAATCCAAACTAAAATTAAAAAAACCAAATGGCATGCAAAAGGCTAGAACAATGGTTAAGACACTTTGTATTGCACATTTAAGTGCTGTGCAGTTATAATATATTCCAGAATCCCAGTAGGAAAAAAAAAATGGATGGAAAAGGAAACAAATTAATAAGAAAACAAAGCAAAACACAAGGGAAGATGATGCTAACCAGAGGAGGAAATGACTTAAGGAAGTAAAAAGCAATGTACTTTCTCTATTTTGGCAGAGAATGAAACATGTTGGAGAGCTGCAGATGAAAACCGAGACAAACAAATGGTCTGACTGGTCACACATCACACTGCACTAATGTGCTGCACAGCACTGAGGCAAACAAAATATGTCCTGGGGGGGCCTTCTGCATTTAGCTTTACAAGCCACATTTCATCTTGGTATCAGCACAGAACAAATATCTGTTTGGATATTTTATCCTGAAAAAACTGCTTGTGTCAGTCAGCTAGGGATAAATCTGAAGTGCATTCAAATTAATGAAACATTCCTCTGTCTGTTCTGGGGTTAGGTCCAATGCCAGCCTGTGCCTCTGAAGGAGTCGTTTAATAGAGTAAGCTCTCTGTGCTACCACTATATATACCTGGTTCATGCACACATCTCTGAAAGCTCAAATACAGAAAAAAAGTGGTTTGCAAGAGGACCAATCTAGACGACTGAGTGACAGCACCCCACCCAACAGATTGCTGATTCTGTACACCACAGCTGGAAGGGAGAGGAGTTCCCAAGCTGGAGTGGTGGACTGTTAGAGGAAGCAATACTGCAGCTCTATGACATGCCAGGATTTTCAAATGCAAAGAACTTCAGCTTTAAAATAAGTATTAGTGATACTTCTTCCATTTAATTATTAAACTAAAACTAAAAAAAAAAAAAAAAAAAAAAAAAAAAAAAGCAAAGCTGCTGCAACTTTTAAGGATGATAGTCTACTGCAAAGGAGGGAGAAAAATAAACCTAGATTTAATTCCACTAGAGATGTGCCACTCAAAAAAACTCCACAAAACCAAAAAACACATCTGTGTGATTTAGTTATAAACCATCTTCCCTTTGCTTTTTGCAAACACTTCTGCATGTTGCTTCTGTGGCCCTGGCCTTATTAATGGAAGAAATCACTGGCTTCACACAAAGGCCTCATAAATACCACCACAATGGTAATTATAAAGCACAAAGTTAAAAATCAGTCAGTATAAATAGCAACCAAATAGCAAACTAGTGATGCATAGAAGTGTCTTAAAATAACTAGAAATATTACTTTTTAGTACATGACATTCTCAGAAAGAAGTTAGCTATTATTAGCTTTTAAACAGACAGTGCAACAAAAACCCCTGACTGAACCAAGTTCTAAAATTCTGGACTACGAACCAAGTTATTATGTTCATCTGCACCACCATGATCCTCCTAACTCCTCCAGATAATACCAGAACTACCTTAAAATACATGGGCTTTGCTGCATAATTCCCTAAACCAATTTTAGTTATAATAAGAATGTTTGAGAAAATCAGGTATTACACAGATGATAGACATGGGACAAATTAAAATCCCTCCATTGTGTTTGCAAACACAGGACATTATTCTAAGGCTGACTCATTAAGATGAGACTTTCCTAAACTGCTCAAAGAGCAGCTATGAGTTCAAGAAGAAGATTTCTTTAATAAAAGCACTCTTTTTAGCCACCTAGATTTACAGGATCACAATAATCATAGGATCAAATTACACCATGATAAATATTTGGAACAAGATGAAAGAACCTAGTATAAAACTTTCCAATTGCAACATAATCCTGTACTGCTTGGGAAGAAAAGAAAAAAAGGTGGATTATTCTGTCTTGTAATGCAAAAGGTAAATTCACAGGTTTAGAAAACTTTTTAGTTTAGCTTTTGAAAGAGTTTACTAAGAAAACCTTAAGTCTGTCACACGAAAAAGGTAAAATATGGTGTCAGTTATAAACTATCTAGGTAGAATTTGAAGAAATAAACAGTCAAGATTTTTTACAACCCAAAAGAACTAAAACAGTGTTTAAACTACATTTAAACACCATGTTCTACAATTTTGGATTCTTCATGCAAAGTCAAATAAATTAAGGAAGATTCTACCCAGTGCCTGCCAAATACACAGCAAATTCCATCCAGCGTTACAAGTTCCAAGTCCCAATCCTTTACATATTTATGTGACAAGAGTCCAATGATCCTGAAAAAATAGTCATATGCAGTTAATCCCCTGCAAAATCATAGACTACTAACACTGAACACAAAGATGTATTTTCTTCAAAGGATGAGCAGCATTTATTAGCTTGCTACAATGTCACTTAATTCACATCTGGAATCTGTTAATCCAGTCACACTGATGCTGAATAAATTCCCTAACATTTCTTGCAAGAAATATATTTGTCTAAGCAAGCTAGACGAGGGTTATGTCACAGGCTGCTTTGCTAAGTTTCATGAAAATCCTCTCCCTGAGCTATTACAGTTTTGTTTGCTAAAATGAGAAGCTGTCTAACCTAATCATATTGTTTACTTAACCACTGCACAGTATACAAGAATAAAATAAACTTCTTTGATACATTCTGTGTTTGACCAGCATCACAAATTAGCAGTACAAAGCTGATCCGACAGAATCCCACACAGAAAGTTAACATGTTGAAGGAAGGAAAGAATCAGGGTGTTTTCTTTACAGCAGTTTTCAAAGCTACACATTTTCCTCAGAGGTTCTCTGGAGCCGAATGGAGTCTGTGACACTGTTGTACTGGTTACATGCCATAAAAACAAATGTGTTTGCACCCTGGAGAAGCCAGGATATTTATTTAAGAAGGATTATAATTCTCAAACAAATCCAGGGGAAGGGGGGGAAATCCAAAAACCAGAACAAAGGAAAACCAAACACTCTTGCTTTGGGCTGTATCTATACAAGATTATAAAATAATTACCTAATCAAATTTTTAAAATACCTCTTAATTCCCCTCTTAGGACTTCTCCAGAGAATATTTATAATAGAATTAACAGTCTTCAGTAATTTAGTTATTTCTTCTTCCTTACCCATATTTATTTTTCATTTTAAGAAAGAATAAAGAAATGGTACTGTAACAAAGCTGCTTTACTTCTTACACAACAAACTGGAAGCCTGTCAGAAAAAAGGTACTTTAGCTGTACCACTGAGAAAGTGCTTCTAGGTTCTGTTTATCTAACTTCAAATCAAAAGAGCAGGCTATGATCTTCACAGTCACTTGTTTTGTCAGCATTTTATTACCACTAACTGCTCCAAGTTAGTTAAGCAACACCTATGTGGGGGTGAGCCGAAGCAGCAGAAATTGGGATATGACCCTTCTGAAACAGTGTGACATGTATGACTGCAAACACTTGTTCTGCAATAGGGAAGAAAGAGCTTTAAGGAACAGCAAGGTCTGAAACTGTTCTTGACCAAGACACAGAAAGCAACCAACCAAAACAAAAATTGGCCTGGACCACAATCAGAAAAGCTTACTGAAGTAAAATGTAAAGACACTTGTGAAGAATTGTTTCAATCAGCTGGATAACAACACATGAAAACCAAAAAATGTAACCCCTTGTTCAAAGAACACTGACTCATTACAGACTGATACACTTCAGTCAAATCTCCAGTTAGTAACAAGCATATTAAGCATCAATTAATGCTTTCAGACTTTTCCAGCAGCCTCATGCACAAGCCAACTGAGTTCAAAACCTTTGTCCCAGTTTTGGCACAGATATGGGATGGTTTGAGGCCTTAAAACAGGCAACAGAATCTTCACAAGGGATGACAACACTGAAGACCACCAGGACGGCAGATTCATCTGAAATTCATCTCCTGGTATGAGTGAACCATAATGGGAATATTTCTGTTATCAAACAGCAATTTCATATCAATTTAAGTGACCTGATCCTGTAACTCACACAGCAATCTCATTAAAAATTAAACTGTAAAAAACCTGCCAAGTATTGCCACATCAAACATATGAAAACATCATGCTGTACTTAATGGCAAAACTGACAAAGTAAAACAATGAGAGGCGACAAAATAAAAAGTAAATGCTATATTTCAATATGCAAACCACAGCAAACAATGGAAATGGAAGACATGAAGAAATGAGAACAGAAAGCAATGAAACACCATCTACTGTGCCTTCTTGGTCAGGGACCAAACCCCAAGGTATCTGCCTCTCTGATTTTGTGTATTAAAACACCTGTACAAAGCATTCTGTAGTTTACCAAGCTTTTCAGCATTTCTCTATACTCTATTGTTTCACATGAACTATGACCTGCCTTCTGAAAATCACGAAAAAGCCATACTGTTTTGTATACACGATACCATTATTTTATCTATATTGTATCTTACTGTGTTGTTCCAAAAAAGCATCACAATTTGTTTTAACAAAGATGAAATTAAATATTGAGAGTGATCAAGTGTTGAAAAACAAGCTGGCATTTCCCTATTGCTTTGTCATCATTTCAATGTTTTTTTAATAAGATTAAAATGGTGTCAGTAACATTTGATACAAAAAGGAGGATGAAACTAACCAAGCCATATATGGTGCACCCCTTTTTTCTACACTAACTCAACTTAGCAAACTTGGATGATAATTTGACAGGCATATGGTTACAACTCAGCTGCACTATGTAAGAGAGCAGAGTACAGATAAAGTCTGTAAAGGGCACAAACCAACTACTAACATGTGTGAGTATTTATACCTAGGTGCACATATTTTTTTACATATATATACACTTATATATGTTTCATATTTATTTATTTATTTATTTATTTGCACACACTTAACACTGTTTCCATAAAATACCTTATCCTGAAAATCCTCCTGAGGCCCCTGGAACAAGCCTATTGCTTGTTGTACCCAGAAATTGAGTTCCAGGCTGAATTTTTAGACAATCCAAAAGAACATTTTTATCTGGCTGTTGCCTTACCATTACTATTCAGTGTCTTCATAATAACTTCCATTTGTGCAAACTCATAGTTGTAGTCTGGTTCTGAAGAAGCTTCACTAGCTGCATCCAGATCATGCTCTCCTAAGGAAGTTTCTTTCTCAAGGTCTTTCAGCCAATCTCGACGTTTCCTCTTTGGTAAATTGATTCTGAGTAAAAATGGAAATTCAGTTTATTAAAAAAAATTATCTAGAATAATGAAAGGAAAAAAAATAGGCTGAATGTAAAACGGGTGGAATATAAACATCAACTATTACCTAAAAAAGTGGTTGTTTCCCCATAATATTCTATCTCCATGCCATAACTGAGTGGCAGAACATACCAGTGCACCATTTACACAGGATCTGAAAGAAAAAAATTACAACTCCAGTGAAATCCTGAAAATAAAAGATTGAAGAGCTGCTGTTTCTCCCATCTACTGACCATAATTTGTATCATATAGTAACAAACCAGCTAGGTTCTCATGAAAGGATCAGTGGGAAAGTTACTGGTCTGATTTCTATTGTCAGAATTAGCACCTTTCCCCTCTGCCTTTGGCTGGTACAACTCTTCAGTAAACATACAGACAAAGTTGATTTTGGTTGCAAAGTTTTCTGTAAATCCCTGTTTCTCAAACTGGCTCACTGCCTGTTTCTTATAAACTTATAGAGCTCTCCATGATACAACTTAGTCAACACTGAGTTTCAAAACACGCTGTTAACATATTCGGCATTCACGCGTAAGAAAAGATACTTAGATCCAAGTTTTATTCTTTCAACAAATGGAGTCTCTATTATTAACAAGGGTCTATTTTTGTGAACATCTGGTGTACTGCTGTATTTCTTTGTAGGTTTCTTTGTATTTAAGTTTCAATCACAAAATGGGAAAAATTGAGCTGTTGAACTTTTGCATGTGTGAGTCACAATGCAGAGCATTTAATTTGAAAGGGGAAAAAACTCCAGTAAAATGAAAAAGGCTTTTCAGTCCAGAGTTCTCATTTCAGCTGCTTCTCTCACGTAAGTCAACACAAACATGTACGCATTTCATTTTAAATAAGATCTTTATTTTAAACTTTTTTCAATGAAATCCTGGCAGCAAATTTCTGTTGATACTCATATATTAAGAACAGTTACCTAAGCATTGCAGATCAGCCATGAGTAAAACAAAATATGTTTTTTCCACTGACATGTGCCCTTGTTCCTGCCAGTCAAAATGACTGATTTCCAGTACAGTAACCCTATCACTACAAGCCTGAATCCCATCTGTTTGAAATTTTGTACTGTAGGCTGCAGAAGAAAAATACAAATGCATTTTACTAAAGGAAGAATGAGAGAAATCAGATTTTTGTGTCTCTATCAAACTTCAGTTTCTAATTCTGATACTAATCTGTACATTATTTAGATACTCAAGTTTCAGACAAGCAACATGACTATTAACTAGGATAAAGGTACTGCTTTATCACATGCTATTGGAGATCAAGTGACAAAGACATTTACAATTCCACCCAAGGAGCCACAGTGGCCCTGGAATGAAAAATTATTAAAATACAGAAGTAGAAACAAAAGGTGAAATGTTATTTTACGCTACGTATTAACTAGACACAACAGTAATTAAGGATTTAGAAAAGAATTCAGATCTTTAAAGCACTTCTTCCTCACAAAATATTGAACTTTACAACAGGAACTACTCAGGAGGCACCATTTATTCTCTGCCATCAAGACACAGGCTCCTATCCCACCCCACAGGCCAGGACAGCCAGCAGCATCTCAGGGATCTCGTTACTACCCAAGATACAGACAGGCAATGGCCCCTCAACTCCTACCAAATACCTTCTTTAGATGGCTTATTCCAAGACAAACCACTGACAGCCTGTTGCCCTGCATAGTGGGTGGGTGGGTGCTCACATGTGCAGGGAAATCTTAGTTTTAACCATCGAATTTCCCCCTAAGTATCTGTTTAAGTCAACTCTATTGAAAATACTCATTGGTCAGAACATAAGATACTTCTCTCTGTGTAAAATAAAAATGCATGGAAGTCATGTTCTGTCAAAGAAAAGCAAATTTCCATTTAAATGGAAGTGCTGCTGATCTTCCTTACCTTGCATTTTCTTTTGGTGTGAGTGTAACTTCTCCATCTAAAGCAATATCAATCTCACAGTGTTCTGGTTGGATTCCTATACCAAAGAGCTGTATATCCTGAGAGGTATCTGCACCAACTCTTGTGTGATCCTAGAAGACAAGCAGTTACTAAGAGACAAGCAAACTACCACTGTTGACAAAACTAAGAAAATATTAGCTGAAGTGCTGAGACTGCACAGTTTGTGTGTCTGTCGAGCAGAAATGGTGCTACAGCAGATCTGAAGACTGCAACAGTCACACACAAACTGTTGTTCTGCCCTGAACTTCATCTTCATACAGTTTTAGCTAAAGCAAAATAAAGCAGTTGATGCACAAATTCTGATTTAAAAGTATTCTCATTCTATGCCTGCATGCATACATTAAACACAAAAACCAGAAGAAAACCAGTTGTGTCATATAGGCATAATTAAGAGAACAGCATGGATAGTAAAACAAGGTGCAGAGTTCTCTGCTTTTCAGAAAACAGCTATACAACAACTCAAATAAACATACTTATATCTACATAATTCCAAGTAATATTTTAAGTTCTGCTGAAATAGTTTATTTTGCTAGTGTTCGAGAGATTGTGTTTTATTTGCTACTGTTGAAATACACAAGCCCTCCTTCAGCTACCAAAGCAGAAGAGTAGCTATAAAAATAGACAAAATAGTCTTTCATATACTATTGACAAGCAGCTCACATTTCCCTACAAACCTACTAGGTTTGTATTTGACACTTCTTCACTCTGGCATGGGAAATGCTAAACAGAATGGTATGAAAGCTAATGACACTGGGAAAATACATATCTGCACATTTTTAACAGTGCTTTTCTTAATCCCCCCTCTCATAAGCTTTCCTGTCATTTAAGACTATGTTATTCATACTGATTACTACTGAATCTCTTTATGATTAACTCTCACATATTTAAAGCAATCCCCAGCTCCCTAACAAAAAGAAGCATCTACCATGAAGCTCCTGCTTGAAGTTCAGGCCAGAAGACCACTGGCCAGGCACATCCTGGAAAAGTTAGTATTGGTCTCAACACTGGCCCACACTGAGGATTTCTCCCACTGTCAGCAATCAGGAGACCAACTTGGAAAAGAGTGAAGCTGAACTGCATAGGGAGAACAAAAGCCTAAACAGTAGGAGGAGGCCTATCCTATTTCGCTGCAGCAAAAAAAATCTAGATCCTCTCTGAGTAAGTTAGAGAAATTAAAAGGAAGTGTCCTTCCATTCTGTGTAAATATCCTGTTCACATCCTTACCTTTAAATAGTAAACCAAAAGCTCATTGAGCGCAGGGTCTGCATTCAGGTTCACTAGGTAACACTTGTCATCCCCAACCTTGATACCTGAAGACTCCAGGGAGATTCCCATGCTCTCCAGCTGTCTTTGCCTCTCCTGCAAGCACAAAAATAGGTTAATCTTGCCTGCTGCAATATGTAGGGGCAAGCACAGAGCAACTAAAGCTGAAGATGCACATGCTGAGTATGCATGCTGTATATCACCACCAGACACTAGTCAGGTACCATAAGGTCAGTAGAATTTATTTTTACACACCAACCATAAAAAGTTAGATGTAATCCTCAAACACCTGCCTCCCCAAAGTGCAGCTTACTTAAGCAGTCCTATTAAATTTATTAGACTTACCTACACAGCTCTATTGAGTTTATTAAACCTACGTGTAAGTAACACAACGTGACTTTGAGTCTTTATGCTAGTAAAAAAATGAAACTCAGTTGCAATTACTTCAAAGATAATCATAGTCACAGATGATTTAGAAAATTGTATGCCACAGTTTAGGCTTATTCTTTTGCAGTTTTATTATTAATTCAGCTAAAGCATTTACTTGATCATGTGCGTCTTTTTTTTTTTTTTTTTTGCTACAGTTTGGGTGTTGGGGTTTTTTATTTGGCTGGTTAGGTTTGGGTTTTCCCCTTGCCCCTTTTTTTAAAATTTATTTAAACAGTGGTTGCACCAAAACATGCTTCTGGAACATTAGGACTAGAAAGGGAAACCAACACCACTTATTCTTCAAGCTATGGATGGAGGAAATTATGGAAAAGTACACTAGAATCCAGAAGGGGATTTTTTAATGTACAAAAATAATAATAAACAAACATTAGTGACTACATGTGCACATTTTCCTTTTCTGGTTAGAAATCACTAAAAGCAAAAGTAACAAATACCACCCACAATTCTGATCCTTCTGTAATTCTTCACTTTTTTAGTCACTTCAAGGGAAACATGTCCATGGTCCCACTGTAGTCTTATAAATAAATGATCTGCCCAAACACATTTTGATGTTTTATTTTAAAATCAAATACTGGCTTTTATCAATGCTATCATGACACCACTAGATTTATGCTAATAAAATATAGACTTTTAAAAAAACCACCAAACAAACAAATAAACCCACCCCAAAACCAGAAACAAAGAGAAAAGACAAAAATTCAGAGACATTTCAGATAGGTGGTGGGAAAACAGCATAGCCCACTAAAGCTCATTAAGTTCAGCTGACTAGTACTATATGAGTATCTGGCTTTCCTCCTAAAAATTTCTGAAGTACCTGTGCAATTTCTTCTGTTTTCCTTAGCTTTTCTTCCCAGGTGACTGTCAGCTCTTTTATTAGTTTTTCCGATTCTTCTAATTTTTCCTTCAGTTCTGGCGCCTTCATGGCCTAAAGGGCAGAAATTAGCAAAAACCCTCAGCTACTCTTAGCACCTTGACATCTGCTCGCACAAGGAAACTGAACACAGCAACATAGTATCAAATGCAACAAACACAGAGTTTTACTATGTCCCCAGGTTTTTCAAGGCAGAAGTTGAAGAACTGGGAAACTTGCAAAGGGGGAGGACAGAAACCACCTTTGTTGGATCCAGATCTGAAATAGATGAAGACTGACATAGATCCAGAGCTAATGGAAAGAACAAAAATCTCTGGGCCTGGCCACTCAAACTTCACTGTCTGTATAAAAATACGTATTTAAAAACTTGCATTACTAGCTGTCTGAAGTTCAAGTGCAACGTCCTTCTTCCAACAGTGGTTTCAAACACAAATTCCTCCAGACATTTAGCCTTCCATTCTATCCTGGTTTTGTAAGTGTTCTTAGAGTTGCATTAAAGCTTTCAGACTGACCCTGTTGATTACCTTCAAAGGAAGGCATGTTCTGGAGCTAACACAGGCTTTTCATTTCACAACAGGAAACGAAAGCAAAGGGCTTGAATATGTCCACTGCCAAGTAACAATTGAACAGGCTGGCCTACAACCCTATATAACTGTTTTTAACAGAAGGTAGAAGAGAAAACACTTAAAAAAATAATTAGTAAGACTTTGGACACCTTCCTACTGATTGTGCTCAGCTGCAGCCTGCCAACATAATTAACAGCATGCTACAATAATATTTTCCGAATTAAAATAAGGGCTTAGAACAGGTTTTTATTTATGGAAAAAAGTGAATGGCTCCTTTTCCTTAAAGATTTTCCCATCTCAGTCTATAAGGAAGTGTTCACATGAATAACACTATTCCTTAAATGATGATGAAATTTAAACACCACACAAATTTACCCTCAAGCACAGTTCTGTTCCTTTTCCATCAGTATTTTGTGTCCTTCCTGAAAAGATCAAAAATATTTTCCAACCTGTTAAGTACCTAATTTGTTCAGATATCCTGGATACCAAATAAACTATTCTACCTGGATACTTTATTCTTCAAGTAGAAGTATAAACCTAAGGTAAGCATCAATCACACAGTGTCAACTATTAAGGCAGTGAAGCAAAGTGTTGACAGTTTTCAGTGTTGCATTTCTGACAATTTTTAATAGATTTTCACAAATGTCAGAGAGAAATGTCCCCTGAATTCTGTTGTCCAATACCAGATTTATGGCTTTTCACACTTTTCCATCTGACATTACATATAGTCCATCAATGCAAAAAAAAAATTCTGCTAAAAAGTGAGTCTACACAATGAAGATGTAATCTAGTCCTTATCTGTGCTGCATCAATTATTGCTTGGCCTTAAGTTCCTCAAGAACTGAAAAGGGTCACCGTCAGTACAATGCAGTCCTCATTTAAAAGTTATTAAAGATAAGCATACATTATGTTGGATTCAGGAAAAAAGGTTAATTATTTTTTTAAAAAAGGAAAGAAAGAAGAAGGAATGAATGCAAGACTCTTCCTTTCCACATTCTGTAAGAAAGCTAGTCTTGCACACAGAATGCGACATTTCCTTGAGAAACTAATTTTACATTGTACTTTGTATAAGTTTACCTCAGCTTGTGAGAGCTGTTCTTTCAGTTTTTCAACTTCTTCACGTAATTCTCTGATGACCCTAGCATTTGGATCTTCATTCACCACAGCATGATTAACGATCCTTTTGGCTCTGTCTGCGTATCTCAGAGTTGAGAGTGTTTCTTCATAGTTGTCTGCTGCTGGACTAATTGTGGCTATCATGGCAGTTTGGCTGTTTCCTCCCAAGTTGTCCTGTAGTGCAGTCACAGAAAATTCAAGTGTTAAAATTTGTTCTGAGACTATACAGTGTCTTCACAAAGAGACTTAAAATACTTAATAAGGGCACTGAAAGTACTATTTAGGCACTGAAATGTACTCTGGATATAAACTAATCTGTGTGTTCCATAAACACTTCTAGCCACCTCTACCACATTTGATTCCATTACAACTGAAAATAGTCAAGTAGGATTTCACATTGAATTAACACAAGATACACTTAGCTGTCCACATTACTTGGAACAACATAGCTATGATAGCTCCTTCACTCATTTCTTTTAAAAAAGATGAGAAGCCCATATACACAGAGGCATACTACAACGATCCTACAGCTGAGTAAGCTGACATCTTGTGAACATGGTGAACAGAAAATATAAATTACCTTGAGAAGCCAAGTGAGTACAGAGTCTCTGTAAGGCACAAACTTGTTCTTCCCCTTCCCTGCTGCCTGGTCAGCAAGTGATGATATAACCAAGCCCAGGGTTGAAAGTGATCTATAAATGCAAAACAGCAGAACAGCTTTAACACATATTCCAAATGCAGATTTAATAAAACACAGAAAATAGGGATTGCTCTGCAGAACTTCACATCCAACTTTTAAAATAGCATAGAATAATTTAAGTTGGAAATGATCACAAGAGATCAGCTAGCCCATTGCTCTGCTCCAAACAAGGCTGTGCATTTCTTTAAAGTTATATATTTGGAGGAAAAAAAACTGGTATCAACAGTGTTTCATCATAGGTGGTACTAAGATCATATTTCAGAAAGACAGACTGTGCTGAAATATTTAGAATAGTTTGGAAAGTGTAAAATAGACTGCTTCAGATTATGAAAAATCACTGCCCTTGATTAGACATCTACCTTTTCTCAGAAGATAAAAATCTTTCTGATTTGGATGCAGATGACAGTGTTACAAGACAGTGTTGGCAGCACAACAAGAACCCCTGTCTCTGGGAACAGTGTTTAAGAATGCTGACTCAAATGCCAACTAAAACTAAACAATCCTCCAGCCATAAGGAGGCATCCTCAGAATAAATCCAGCTATGCATGGCCCAGGAGGACTCAGCTGCCTGGTGAAGCACTGACCAGCCAGCCATCACAAAGCCACGGAAGGCTGCTGATCAGAAGAGGCAGAGTAGGAGGTCCCTTGACAAATGGGTTGGGTTATAATTGAGGTAGAGCCTCAGCAGCTGCTTCTGGGAGGCACAGACCAAACAATCTCCGAGTTACAAAGGTGCTGCACAAGTGTGAAAGAGAAAAGTCCCCAAATTGCTTAGCAGACAGCTGAATCCCAAACAACAGTCTAGAACCGTGAAGAAAATAGCCAACTTACGCATTTTGGTACATGTACAGCTTCTACCAAAAGGGGTAACTGTCTCAGCAATCCATCCAAAGCACATGTGTGCTATACTATGCAATTCTTACACAACCCTTTGTAAATTTTAAGTGACATCAGGGCTCTTGGGTCGAGTATGTTTAAGATAATGAGCTTGTTGAGGAGCCTGAGAACATTAAACAGATGCCTAAAGGGTTTTAAAGGAAACATGCTGAAGCCCAAGAGAATTCTGGGTCTGTCACACTCCTGCTCAAATATCTAGTTCCTCTATAGCAGTACCAAGGAAAAAGCTTCAGGAGCGTTGCAATTAGATAGTCACATCTTTAATTGTACTGTTCCACTCCACCCTCTTGTGCTTTCTTTTCAAAGAAGTAATACTATTTTGGTTTATAGGCAGCATTTGCACATATTTATAACAGAGCCTCAGTGCTGCTTGAAACCACCATTGGTTCAGAAATAGCACTTAGAAAATTACAAAAATATTGCAGAAGAGTATTTTAAAGAAGATATCCAAGGATATGTTAACAAGAACCATTACACATGCCACAAAAGGTATCCCATATTGCATCTAAATCTAAATCTAAAGATAGCAATATGAAGATAGACCTGGGAGCAAAATTTAAAGAAATTTAAGGAAAGGCTAGGTAATCTGAACTCCCAAGAGAGCTATTACTCTATTTTGTAAATTTGCCTGTAGGGTAACTTTCTGATTCACCTCTGAAAAATTCATAGTAAAAACAGAAAGTTAAGTTTAGTTTTGTGGCCTGAAGAAAAGCTTAATAACCTCTGAATGTTTGTGAGAGGAGAATAGAAAAAGGAGTTCTTGCCTCCATCCTCTGATCTTCACAGAGAGAGATGACAGCATGCTGAACATGCAAGAGCAAACAGTAGGATGCTCCATGCTGCTCTATAGCAACCTCCTCCAGCTGAAAAGCACCACCAGCACACTCTCAATGGAGTCCAAGAAGCATAAAATTTAAAAACTACCCTAGACTACTTTCCTCTGATTCCTCTTTCTCTCTTTAAATGAGGGGAAATATGAAAACCAAAGCCAAACCCTGAGGGAAGGGTGAGAAATGGACAGTCAGAAGAGAAGTAGGAAGAACAGGGATTCAAAAAGACCTGTGATTGAAAACTATTTCCTAACTGGGCTGCAGCACTAATTTGAGTTATGGGTACTGCATTTTAATGAATGGAAATTATAAGGTACAGTTTACTAACATGGGATTAAAAAATGTGATAATATTACTGCTCCTTATAAATACTGATCTTATTTAAAGAATAACTGTTAACATCTGCAATAAAAGCAAAATTGGAATAATTTATGTAGTTTGCTTGAGCTTTCATAATACAAAGCTGTTTAAAAACTTTAAGGGAAGCAGCAAAAGGAATGGCTGCCCAACAAAATAATTACAGGACTCATCAGCTGCTTTGCTTCGCGCTGAACGATGCATCAGAGATCTGTCATTACTCTGATCCTATCTCACGGTACTTAAATATAATGAATCAACCAGAAGGCCTAAGCCCACAGCACACAGCAGACTGAGTCAGTCCAGATGAAGCAGAGTGGACTTGCAAGATCACAGGAATGAGCCATTTCTGCACAGTGGCTGTCCTCCTTGTCCCTGTTCCTCAGGCAGGACCAGGCAGTCCTTGCTAGTGGCCAGTGGGAAGCTTGCACACTCCCACCACAGGTCTGAGCCAACAGCATTCAAAAGGAAGTGGCACTTGCCCATCACAGGGAAACAACTCTGTCCCTAAGTGACCCCCATTCAAGCTACTTCTGTACAATTTAGAACCAAATACTTCAGTGAGCAGAACCCACTTTTCTATTAGTTAACTCTGAATACTAAAACTCTCCCTCAAATCAGCTTGGAGCCAGACCTGTCCCAACCCATTCCTTGCCCCCACCTACACCTTCTTTTTGCATTCTAAAGTTAAAATGACAACAGCTATTATTTTACTAATCAGAGGTAAAATTGCAGACTGCTCACAGAAAGTATTTTTTTTTTGTAGCCACTAATTGACAGCTTGTTTATTCTGCTTGCTCCTACTACTGTGTTCTAGAAGTTCTTTGACTACACTACAAAGAGTTGTTAAGCACCTCATTTTCTGCACTGGGTATGGGAAGTAGCACATCCTGGGGAGGAACAAGCACATCCAGTTTTCCCATGAGGTATGGCAAATCTCCCAAAAACCTCCTTTACCAAGGTAACTCTGCATCAGCAGAGACTCTGAGAAAAAACCAGAAGTCATCTCTATTACAACTTGAGGAAGATGTTGACACAAAATGAAACAACTCTCAGCTGCTTCAGTAAGTGGGAGAGCAGCTCCTCTCTGCAACATGCTGTCCTCAAGACAGGAAAGAATGTTTTCAATGGGAAAAGTTGTGGAACCAAGGTGGCATCTAGCCACAGCTTAAACTAGTTTTCATCAGAAATGAACGGTGCAGACACTAAATAAACAGGCACATTATTTCCACATTCTTCTTCAAGGCAATAAAACATAAAACAAGCAGCAAGTTTACTTGCCAGCAACTTCATTTTTTATCTCATTAAACATAACACATGCCAAAGATATGTTATTGGGGTTTTTTATAAAAGAAATATAATAAGTAAAGGAGCTGACATAGTAAGGTATATGCTTTAAATATACTCTATCACTCCAGAAAAAGTTATTACCTTTCCCTAATGAGTAAGTTGCATTGCACCCTAAAGAAGATTGCACACAATGTTCTCTTAAGAACTAGCTTGACTAAACATGTACATCCATCTTGAGGCTTAAAAAAGTCAGACTTCATTAAAGCTCCAACAGCAAAACCCTAACAGAAGACACCAAGCACAGCACTAAGAATTCTCTTTCGCCTATCAGTTGCAAAAGAGATTTCAAATAGAGAATGTTAAATAAATGGAATAAGGATTACAGATTTATATAATATAAGAATTTAATGGAATGGAAAACATAGAGCTGTCCAGTTTTCTTTTTAAAATACCTTTTACAGGAATGTTTGGTGCTTTTATCTGAAGTTCTGTATTGTCAAAGAGGTTCAGCATGGGCAAAACAACCCTCTCCTATTGCATTGACACCATACAAGTTTAACACTGAATAAATATCCTAAAAGGAAGACAAAATTGTAGTCTTTCTGTATCTATAGTTATATTTGCAATTTGTTAATAGCTGTTGGGAAAAAAAATTAGAAACAAACATTTAATTTCACCTTTGTTGATGAAAAATGCAAGTATAGTTTCTAGTAAAACCAATCTGAATTTAACTAGGAACATGTGGGGTAAGGTTACAGTATCTGCCATTAGGCAAAGACAGCCACATCATTTTGTTTCACAAGAACTATGAAGAATGTGGCTACCAATATGATGCATCAAACACAAAGCAGATTAGAAACTAAGCTAGAAAGAGCAAATATGCACAAATTAACAAGACGTAAATTTGAATCATTGTAAGTATGTGTGCTGTTCATACACACATTGTGCTGTCACTGTTAACATAAAATAATAAAACATTTTGTAACATTTTGAAATAAATTGAAAAAGCAGTAGCTTTTAATGTAACAGTTACACTCTCTTTTCCAAAAAAAAATTTGTATATTTAAGACAGCAGTAATAGCGTGCTACATTCTTACTTTTGGACAATACAATTATGGCTAAAAACGTGCTTTGAAACTTGTCGTTGCTTGAGCACAAATGCCCAAGGCAATGCTAAACCAACACAGCTTCATTCTGATCCCATTTTCTCAAACTGTGCATTATACCCTTACATATTTTAATCCATGTTGGAACAAAGCCATTCAACTCTGCAACTCTGCATTCTTCCTTGAGCAGATGATGAGACAAACACATGAGCCTGGGGACAGGGTGTATAAATGAATCACAAAAGGTATATGCTTAATTAAAGAGCACTGCTGTCACTTTTTCCAGATAAAATTCATACAGCCCTCATCTGAGTCAAGTATGAATCAGGATCCCTATGCCAATGTCAGGAAACACATGCTGCTCAGCACAGAGCAGCTGAAAGAGCCATACTGAACTGCTTCTGAGGAAGCTCATTTGAGCTGACTTGTGACAAGCACAGCAAGAGGAGGCCAGGGAACCAACAGTGCTTCCCTCAAGATTAGGGATCGCAGCCCACGATGTCTTACTTGTTTATGTTGCTGCCTTCCTTCAGGCGCTCTCCTGCAGCTCCTGTTTTGGACACTCTCTCACTCCCAGCCAAATCCACCAGGCTGACCTTGCTGACCTTCTCTCCAGAATTCTGCACAAATGGGACATGGGAGAACAACAGCTAAGAAACACTGGCATGAAGCAGCAACATGCTTGACACTGGCACCATGAAACACTGTTCTTCATAATAATGTGGGTTAAAGTATCATGTTTGAGACATGACAGAAGAAGGAATTATCAGAGGTCTTACAGATCTTTAAAAGTCACCCATATATTTTCTAGTAAAGGCCTGAAGCACCAAGGAACCAGAATCAGCCACGTGGTAACATCAATCACCTTATGGCAGAGTAGGCCATTAAAACACGTTAACTCCAGCAACAGTTAAGACTTAAGAAGGCTACATGGTGTAACATAACCTTATAAAATGATCCAACTGTTTGTTTTAGCTGGTGTGCTTCCTCACCCTTCCAGGGTTCTCTCAGACTTGATTACCGGACTCCACGGCATCAAAAATCAAAACACAGTTAAACAGATGATGTATATGGAAGAGAAAGGAAGAAGAAGAATCCACCACAACTTCATAAATTAATCAACAGAAATACATACACCAGAATGCAGGTCATAGAGTGTCTGAGTCACTATAATATTGAACACAGCATGAGAACGGCTGCTTTCTTCATTCATGTTGGTTGCAGCAACTGTTCGTGATTTGTTTCCCTCTGACATCAGTGACTCAATATCCTAGAGCAAAAAGAATAAAAAGGGATGCTAGGATAAAAGCAAAGTATTGTGCTTGCTAAACAACATCCCCATCTAGATGGAAGGGTGTGTGGGAGAGAGGAAGAAGGGAAGGTAGAAGTAATGAGAAAATTCTTTGCACATTTTGAGATGTATTGCTACAGAGGCATATAAGTCCACAGAACAATGTTAAACCGTATCTCTGTTTTAAGTGCTGCACTTAAAGCCCAGCAACTACAGTCAATGCAACTTTTCCTTATCTGCTGCTGAAATATGATGGTGACATCCACATTATAAATCATCTTGTTTAATGGCAGGAACCAGGCCAGCACAGATTCACTTACACAAGTGAACACAGGGCACCTGTTTACTGACCTGCACTAATGCTATCTTCACTTAATTGGCTCAAAACGTTACCTCACTTCAACCTGGACCTTCCCACACGTGCAAGACAAAGATGACTATGCAGAGCCTGATATATGTGCTTACTGAGTCTACCAAAACCATTTCACAAGTCATCAGCCAAAACCTAAGCATGAACAACATGTACTAGAATTTGCACAAAGAAGGTGTGTTTACAAAGTAAGCAATTCACCATAGAAGCTGCAAAACCAGTTTTTGTAACTGTATAATACACACAGATGCTGCAGAAAAATAAAAAAAAAACCCCGAAACATAAAAAGCAAAACATAACACTACACAAATAATTAGCATTTTTTAAAAAAAACACTCCCAAATCAGATTTCCGAAACAATTTTCTCATAAAAAGAAAGTCCTATACAATTAATAAAACTGCACTGCTTTAATTATTTCCATTGTGCTTATAATGGTTAATTGGCTTCCAAAATACTAATTTATCTGAATGTGTTTCGATAAATCATGTGGGCTTAGATGCTGTTGTGATTTAAGTTATGAATTACCTATATACGTGCCTATATAAAACAATGTAATATTCAACAACAAAGTCAAATTCATGCTGGAAGACTAATATCCTTATTTTACAATCCTCATATTTCCTGTGTCAAGCAAATATAGTGTTCATGGCATATATTATATGCAGTGAAACTGCAAATTAATGAGATACCACTACTATATTTGTAACTAACATAAGGGCAAACCCAGTGCTTCCACATGAAATAAATATTCCCAAATAATTAGAGAAGATCTTTGCAATGGCCAGAGACCATAATCACTCAAGAACCAAAATATCTGAATAGACATTAGTTTATCTCTTCTGAGACTCCTACTGCTCGTGTACATAGGTGTTATTTATAAACTTGTCCCTGGTTTAGATTTACCTCAAAGTTTGTAACAGCCAGCTGAGACAGGCCATCGACATATGGACCCAACACCTTGTGCTCTCGAACCTTGAGGGACTGCCGGCTCCTATGGAATAAAGTACACCTCATGCACAATCTACTAATTAGCATGGATATCCAAAAATTACCCTAATATGAAATAAGTACCTTTTATATAGCAGAAGTCAATTTATGTTTTTTTTAACTGTAACAGGAAGAAGAAAGTATTCCAGAATTTGTAACTCAAACAATAAAGACTCAAACCAATCTAACCAGTTTTGATCATACATAAATTATTTTTAATGCATCTTCCCACCCCAGTATTTGTGGCTGGAACAAAACCTGAAATGCCTTAATTGGCAGAAGGAATGCTGAGCAAAAAAAAAGTAAACTAAAAATCCTCCCCCCAGCAATTTGCTAATTGCTAAAAGCTTCCATTCTTCTCACATTTTCTACACTTTATTGACATGACACATACCAAGTAAGTCTGAAATTTATCTTGTTAATTGACTTGCATACAACACCTTCAGCAATTATGTTCAAGAATTGAAATATAAACCACATATATAAATGCTCAGCTGAACAAGTCTTGTCAAACTACTTCCTGTATACACATCTCCAAGTTGGAGTGCCTAACCACTATTTCTGTGTAGACAAAACAGAAGAAAGAATTCCTAAGTATATCCTAAAGTGTGACCTTTCCACGTTCAAAAAAGTTCAATATTTAAACCATAAGGACCAAGCTGTAAATAAGCTTCAAATTTCTTCTAGCTGATGAAAATACCTACACAAATACTGCCTGGATCATCCGGCAAAAATACCCCAGAATTTACTTGTATGTGACCTTGCTTTCTGGTGGTAAAGTACTTCATACAGTATTTGCTTGCATCAGTAGGATGCAATGTATCCTAATGTTTAAATTAATCACACCAGTTACTATTTCATATACAGGCCTCGCATGAACATTCTCTTTCTTCTGGTGTCTGATATCTAATTCTCTCTAAAGAAGTCATATTAACATACATTCTGAAAAAGCCTTCTCAGGGACTTCCAAAACCAATTCCTACTTTTAGAGTTTCAGACAAAAATACAGAAGGCTGTGGGGGAAAGTGAAGCTACTCACCCTTTTGGGTCAAGCAGATCTCTGACTTTCTCATTGTAGATTTCCATATAGGACACTTCAACTTTAAAAGTATGAGATTGATTTTCTTCTACAGAGATTCTCTGAAATAAAGCACAACAGAGCCGTGGGATGAGACCCAGCTGCTCTGCATTGCCCATCATGGAAAAGGATTTTCCTGAACCTAAAAGAAAAAAAGGAGAAGAAAATGGCTTTAGAATATAATTTCTTAATTACTTACTTGTTCAAGAAGCACATTTTTATTCTCTTTTTATTGCTCCAGGAGCATGTATCAGAACAACATGGGATGCTATTCCAGACAGATAGCTTATTCTTTGGACAAGGTAGAAGTAAACAAAAAGAGAAATTATCCTAAAGGTTTCTTTCAGTAGGGACATTACTTGGGACCCCTTGGAACACACTTAAACACTAGAAACTGAATGAGTCTCCAGTAGGGACAACTCCTTCCAGGCTTTGAAAGAGGCCCCAACAGGTAGCAACCAGGATCATACTGACAATGATCCTTTTAACAATTCACTTGTCACTGCCTGTACTAGACATATATGAAATATCATGACATTTCAAAGTACAATTTTTAAATGCTATCTACCTTTATATTTATGTTTTGTTGTTCTCACTTCCCGTGTGCACAAACTGTTCTCCCCCTTTAGGGCACTCACCTGTCTGTCCATAGGCAAAAATACAAGCGTTATATCCCTGAAAGGCCTTTTCCAGAATTCCTTCTCCAAGGCACTTGAACACCACTTCTTGACCTAGAAAATAATTGTGTTTATTTTAAATCACGTAACATACTAAAATTGACCAAAAACAAGAATAAAAAAGGTTTGCACATTATTTTTTTATGATTAAGAACACTGATGGAAACATATTACTCATGTACAACTGAGTGATAAGATCAAAACTGTTGCTACCCATGTTTAAATATATTGCTGATTATCTTGTAAAGTGAACAGTTCTTCAAAAAGTGTCATAGAAGTTGAATGCTTAGAAAATGACACAGATGTCTAATTTTTTTATTATTTTAGCGTAGTTTCTTCAATTAATATGCATTATTTAATCACAGACTATACCCAAAAAAGTTCTGTAACAAAATTTCAATGAAACTCATTGGTCAACTGGGACATTAGGGGCACACAGGAATACATCTAGTTGTTCTCTTGGGAACTGGCCTCAGGTTTCACCGTAAGGCATTACAATTTCCCCTGTGGCAAGGTGATGTTGGAACCAAGATAAAAGCATTCCAATGACATTCAGGAAGAAAATGTGTATTAGGAGGCTGTGAGACTTCAGAGCAGTTTGAGGACATATTCTGACAAATCCATAATTTGAAACACCAGCTGCAGAATTTGATAGTCTGAAAATGGTCTCCCTGAGCCAGGCAGATTTTAGATGCACTTCAATCTTTCAGATGTAGAAGATGAAAATAGTCATATTGTTTGTTTGTTTTTTTAATAGAAAAGCCCAGAACTTGTATGCCACAAAGAGGGTTAATGTGTTGTCTGCTTTGAGCTCTGATCAGACAATTACACCAGCTGTGTGTACACCCAAAACAAGGAGAGCTGAGCTAAGGACAGCATTTGTTACCTTCAGGTGTATGGTTTCGAACTTAGATTCACTGCCTGGTGACTTTTTGAACACCTGTGATCTGCTGCCTCTCTCATCTTGGTATGGGAGTTTCAGCAATTGTCAGCTGGGAGAAATTATTTCTTACCACGGATGCAGTAGTGACTTCTGTACTCTCAAAATAGCATTTACTAGCATAAATCTTGCTATACAATTATTTATAAGAACATCTACGTTCCGTAGCCCAGAGAATTCCTGCAGAACCACCTCTGGAATGCCTGCAGAATGTTTTAGAGGCATGTAAATAGGACAAGAAAGTACCTTGCTTTCATTTTCCTTTAAATATAACCTGATTTCTTTTCTCCTATAAAGAAAAAACTAGTGCAGCAAGGCACTATGAAATGGTCTTTGTGTATCTTTCTAGCTGAATGTCTAAAATTGCAAAGTGTCACTGGACTTGGATTAACATAGTTCAGAAATGCTGAATATAGGAAAGAAAATCAGAGGAAAATCCACTGTATTCTGGAGTAACTCCATTTCCTTCACCATGCGCATTCAGTCACTTCTCCTTCAACCAGGGGTGATTTGGTAATTTTATAATATCTATGCTGAGGGAGCACTGTTCAAGAACCTGGAAACAGAGAATGTTCAGCTACTGATGAATGAAATATATCAGCAGAAGATTTTAGTAAGAATGCAGAATAAACAAAAATTTGCTTTCTAACCAGCTCCTGAGGGAGCCACTGATTATCTTGCTGAGCAAGAACACAAAATCAAGCAAAGACTGAAGTATAAATATTAAAAGAAAAATAAAGTATATATACATTACAGGGTGATTGTGAGTGGAAGACAAAACCATTTGTCAGAAGAAGAAAAAACTTTTATCACCCACTTCTGACAAGCAATAAACCAGTAACCTCCTCCATGATTCCTAATGGGAAAAAAAAGCAAATGCCAAAGTGTTTTAAAACTGTGAATAGTCATAATGACCATAGGATGACCTACAGATTCCTTTACTGCCAAATATCAGGGAAGGAATCCACTTTAAATCTCACTGGCAAACCTGGATTTGTTTTTCAGGAGATAATTATTTTTCAAACTGTCATCACAAACAGAAAATCAATGAGGCAGTGATATATAATTCTAAAATTATATTTTTATTACACATTTGAAGAGCTCAGCAATACCAAGATAGACAGATGGGTCATTAAAGAGAGTTGTTTATAGTAACCAGTCAAATCATCATGGGATAAAATAAGATTTGGTTTTAAGTGCACTCACAGAAAA
Source organism: Leptocoma aspasia (assembly GCA_013399835.1). Classification (NCBI taxonomy): domain Eukaryota; kingdom Metazoa; phylum Chordata; class Aves; order Passeriformes; family Nectariniidae; genus Leptocoma; species Leptocoma aspasia. The sequence goes on from VXAX01000708.1 coordinate 427,334, forward strand.
GAACACAAAATGCTCAACTTCAATTACGGATATTTTATTAACTTGCAAATGCAAGGCACTGAGAGTAGCAGTATATCACCCATGGTATTTTGCCATTTTTCATTAAGCAACCTCACTGCTTCCCCCATGAATTTTATTAGTGGGCCTGCCAACTGATTACAAACTCTCTATCATACAGAATTATGTCCATATGTCCTTACAGTCAAAAGAAATAGTACAGATCCAGTGTCAACACTGCTGCATCTCTGTTTTTCTAAACAAATCTATACTGCCTGCAATTCAGACTTTTTTCTTATTTACAGGACTTTTCTTCCACAGATGCCTAGCATTTAAAGAGGTAAGCAGGGGTTTTAACTTATGACTTAATTGTCAGCAAATGGGAGAAATTTTTATAAAAAAAGATTGCCTAACTGAAGGATTTTCCCTGCACTAACCCTTACTGTCTTTAAGATGGGAATTCCCAATCTTCAGTTGGCTAAGACAATTTAGCATCTTACAGAGGCAATTAAAGGCCAGAGACATCCATCCCCTCTCCCACCTGCTCAGAACAGGGGCAACCTTGGGACAGCATGTCCAAGGCTGCCAGGGAGCCCCGGGTAACCAAATGAGCTGCCAGTTCTCACATGCCAGGATCTCCCCTCTGCCCATCCTTTTGAGGAAAGGGAAGCAAAGTCTAGTGAATTTTTCTTGCAGACCAGGAACAGCTTCAATGTTAAGTCAAAACTACAAATAGACCATACACTTGTGTCTGCTCAAAATCCACAAGTGACTCTCTCATGAGGGTAGAAGGGTAGAGTTCTTTAAGCCATTTGCCTGGTTTGCTTCCTTTTAAAAAGGGAAGCGCTGCAGTCAGCATACATATTTCCTATGAAATTACAGTTTAGCTCAAAGTCAGGTGTATGGCCTTTCAGGAGCCTGTAGAAACACAGAGCTGACATTTTAGGCCAAACATGATGCAGGTTAGGGAGTTTATGAAAAATCCACAGCCAAGTCAATACAGTGTGGGGTCCTAGGAACAGACCTGCCTAAGTGCTGCAGTAGTTATTTATGCCATCTCTTGAATCCTTCCCGAACTGAAGGGTTTCTTTTCTTCCTTTTAAGAAACCACTTCATTGCAGACTTCAATAGGCTCTTACTGTTGTCCAGGCTTGTAAAAAGAATCCTTTGTTCTCATCTCTGAGAATTTCTCAATATCCTCCTCTTCACCAAAATGCCGAGCAGTTATTTGTCTCTGAGAGCTTTTCAAGGCAAGCAGGTGTGTCCTTTATCCATGAACTGACTCCTGACCCATTCCAGTCAAGAACAAATGGTAATAAACTACTTTGTTTACTCTCAAAACACCTCTACTGCAGTTTATAGACAAAGCTCATCCCTCTTCCAGATCAAGGCAAACTCATTCTGTCCTACAAGCAAATTCCCACCCCTTCTCAAAAACTACTTCATTGACTTCTTTGTCACCCCTTTCCAATGAGAGATCCATATTTTCACGAAACACCTGTGTCTTTCAGAAAAAAATCAACAGACAAGAGGTGCAGGAGCTAGCATGTGATGATCAGCACAAACCATTCCTTGCTTCGAATGACATTGACACAAACTGTTCAGAAATGCACAGCATCAATATTCAGTGTAAAAACCAACCAAACAAAAACAAACAAAAAGGCCCCCACACTGAAAGAGTATAGGCTTAGATGGGATATATGGAAAAAATCCTTTACTGTGAGGGTGATGAGGCATTGGCATAGGTGGCCCAGAGAAGCTGCAAAGGCCCCATCCCTGGAAGTATTCCAGGGCAGGTTGGATGGGGCTCTCTCTAACACAAGATATCAATTTGCTGAAGAGACCCCTTATCTTGGGGGGCAGAGATCAGAGCACCAGTTCCACAAAGGCTTGTAAAGAGTTTACTTATCTTTTGTACTCCAGACTCTCTGCTGTCTGAGAGACAGTCCTGCAAGGACAGCTGCAAAGATGCCCTCTGCAAGTTTTTCGTCACATGAAGGTTACCTTGACTATTTCTGTTGGTGATATCACTGGATCACTTAGAATTTAAGACTGCAGTTTCCATTTCAACAGGAAAAAAAATTGCTAAAAAAGCAATTCTGCTGCCAAGAGCAACAATACCCATGTTTTCAACTGCTGGAAAGATAAGGTAGGTACTTTCTGAACATGAGTACAGAAAGAAAATTAGTACTAAGAATATATCTTATGTTCAGCCAAATAAGTTGAAGACCTCTCATAAAAGCCAGCTAATGGCTAATACCATTTCAGGGTCAGCCCTACACCCTCAGAAACTGAGAATTGCTTTCAATTACCCATGCAATTAAGTTTATCCAAACAGGAATCTCATTCTTGAGCAAACAATATTAGTAAGTGCTGGTAGTAGCATAGATTGATCAATAAAGTGAGAAATAAAGTCAGTCTGATCATGTGTGATAGTTTTAAAGATCCTGTCACAAATGTGCATTTCCAGGAGTGGGCAAACTTTAGGTTTGTGGGCATTAAAAAAATAACAGCAAGGAAGAGTTATCCACATAAGTTGTCTGTGGTGCACACCATTCCATGTGTTCTCATGACTCACCTGTCAATCAGCTAAATCTTTAATACAGTGTGACACAGACAACTCTATATCCATCAACAAAATGCAAGATGAGCACATTTGGTTTTGCACAGAGAGCAATGGCTGACAGGGTAGCCTAGTACTTGTTAAACCTTTCACTGCATCATCTTCCACCGTATTTCTGTGATACAGGTAAAAGGGTTTTCAAGGAAATGAATTTGTCGCCTGTTCTAAGAATTTTACTTCAACCTAAAGCTCAATCACAACTTATATTTTCAAGCAGTCTAGACTTAGCATTCAAGCTTTACACATTTCCTTTTAATTGTGCAACTCATCCCTGCTCTTGGCAACGACACTGAACTCACACATCCACAGAGAGTTACTTTGGGCAGGGAGTGTTTAATGCACCTAGCTTCCAGATCAGCATTCCTTCTGTAGTCCAGCATCCAAGAGATACCAGTTTACCTCCAAAAGTCAGGTGGTCAGATGGCTTGTTTGGACTCTAAGATTGTACCAGCATTAACAGTCTCTGGATATAAGACAAGATGGTTATTTGCAAGGTGCCAAGGCCAATGGAGATTTGTTCCATGAGGCAAGGAAGTCATCAGAAATCCCAACCAAATCCAGTTACCGCAAATTTTTTTTTTGTTAACAAATATGCACATTGAGGCCAAGGAGTGAAAACAGACTTAAGGAGCCTTAATATTAACAATATATAAAAATTGAAATATTGCCATATCAGTGTTTGGTTTGCTGGACTTAAACCAAGAAATGCTACTGTTGTATAGGATAGCATCAGCTCGTGCCCAAGCAGGTGAACAAGCCAACAACACAGTAACTCAGGCCTAAAGCACTTTGGGTTTGGTTTTTAATTACTTTTCTTTGATATTGTATCCAATTCATTATGTTCTAGAAAATAAGGGCTGGCAGTCACAAGATAGCTTCAAGACCATAAAACAAACACAACAACAACAAAATCAGTGAAACCATTGTTTTTTGTATGCAAGTCTTTAAGCTCACATTCTTAGCATATTTCTGAAAAGAAAAAAAAAAAAAAAACAAACACAGCCAAAGCCTCCCACACAGCCTTCTACCAAGGAAAAAAACTCCAACAAACCACTTTTCCCCCCATCTCCAACAAACAAGGAAAAAACCCAAAGCAAAAAAACCTGTTTTGGTTTTCTTTTTCCCAGGCAGTAATATTAACTGGAATAGGCAAAAAAATCACCTCATAACTTTCTAGCCAGTAAGGAAATGGAAGAGATGAGAGGCACCGTTTTCTAGAAACCAGTCCAACAAGAGGTTAATCTACATACAGATAATAAACTTAATTTCTTAGATAAGACAAACCCACTTAGAACTTCTGAAACACACTAGAGATATCTAGCTTTCACTCAAATGAAAAATAAATAGATCTAGAACCCCACTGAATTCACCTGGAGATGGGTTAAACCAAGACAGAAACAAGTTTAACTGGTTAGGAGTGTTTCTCAGGTGGTGCTGTGGGTTAATGCCATGGTGTACCCAATAGGTGTAGCTCCCGTGTGCACATGGGGCCAAGATGTGGGTGCACACCATCACCTCCTTCCTTTTAAAGGAAAATAGGGGTGTGCAGGCACATAAGAAGGTGCTGTGGGCTCCAATGTCTCTCCCAGCCTGAGCTACAAATACTGCGCAGTGTATCTGTTCAGAGCAAACACAGCTCTTGAAAGCTGAACAAGTGAAAAACTCTTTTCCTGAAGAAGCCTCTCTTTGCTCCAGCAATTAAGAAATATAGTGCAGTCTTTAAGATTTGAGATTTCATACCAGAGCCTACAGTAGTCAGAGATATATTTTTAACACACATAAATGGCAGTTCATTTATGAGATCACTGATCTTAAACTTTAAGGTAATGAACCCTATAATCTTTCAAGATTTCTTACGGGCCACAAACTTCATAATACGAATATCTAAACTGAATGCTTGGGTTTTTTTCCTTTCCACAGACCATAGCCTTGACATCTCAGTGTTCAGAGCTCTCTCTACCAAAACAAGTCATCTTATAAGATATGATTATACTAATAGACAAATCCATTTATGAGAAAACTGCTAGGATTACAATCTTGCGTGGATTATCCAGCTTTTGGGAGGAAGGAGTCACAAAGCTGATCACTCAAAACACATTAGGGATCTGAACAGTCAGACTATGAATCACTTGAAAGACCTGAGATAACCACACTGTCTGAGGAGAACATGCTTTTTTCCCCTCTCATGCACAGAGATGCAGAGCACTGAAAACACACACATTCATCACTAGCATCAGTCGGAATTGCTGATGCAGAAATGAAATTGTGACAGAAATGACAAAAGGCACTTCCAGATGATTAAAAAAAAAAAGTTATAGCTTAGATGTAAAAGCATCCCTCCTGAACAGTGTCCCAGGCACCTTAAAACTTGCATTCCTTCTCAGCTGAGGGGCTAGTACCGAGATGACTCAATTCCTGTAAAAATTATGAGTCTGCCTCTGTGAAGAATTCACTTGAGCATCACAGTGGAAAATGCAAAAAACAAAAACCAACCCCAAACCAATTTCACAAAACAAAGGCCCAAATTCCTATATGTTCTCAAATTATTTACACTGTCCAATGTACAGAAATTAGTTTACCTGCATATTTTGTGGTGTTTGATTCATCCATGGACCAGAAGCAGTGATCAAAGGCAAACACCTGTAGAAGCATATAAAAAAACAAGTTAGGAACCCTGGCTACAAAATTTCTGTTTTAAAGCAGTACATATCCATGACAATGTAATTGCAGTTGGGCTTTACTATTTCTGCAGATCCTAAATCAGAACTGTAAAAAGGCATAATCGGCAAAAACCTTTTGTGTAATCATGAGAGTTACAAAGCTCAATACTTCTTTTCTATCTGTATGATACACTATACAGATTACTCCTTACTCTATCCCCTAATACAGATTTCAAGATACAGACAAAACCTAATAATTAACTACACTCTTCTTCAGGCACCAACAGTGACCAATGTTTCTGTTAACAGTAACGAAACAGCAGCACAAGGACTCAGTATACAGAATGTGGTGAGATGACTATTTAGCAGACATCAGCACAATACACACAAACAATTCTACCATGGGATGGACTTCTTATACTGTGTGAAGGCCATTACCACTCACAAGCCTTAAGGAGCAAATAAATAGCATTAGATTACCCATCTAAACAAAGAGTACAGTACTGCATCTCAATAGAGGAAGCTCAGAAACTACAAATAGAAGATGTAGCTCTATTAGAGAAACAAGCTATCAGAGCCTGCTCTAATTGAAAGACTTAATATCACTTCAGTCAAGAGATTCAGCAAGGTAGAAATTGAATGAGAGTCAATATTGTGCTCAGAGGGCTTGCAAACCTGGAACAGTGTCCTGCGAAAGCACTTAATATGTTGGGATTTGATCCAAGTTTCTTTTTCTGCACATTCCAGAACATCATGACAGACATTTAGCGGTTTTTTTTTTACAGCTTTAGGTTGCTACAAACACAGCTGCAGTGTATTTTCCACATTTTGCCATGATAAACTGACTGTGGATGAGTTAACAATATAGATTCAGGTTTTGTTATTTGTTTTGGGTTTTTTGGGGGGGAGCACCAGAAGTGGGGAAAATCTCAAACCACCTTTTTAATAAAACTTGGCCTGAGTCAAGATTTTTTTTGCTTGGTGATCTGACAGGTGATCTCCTTTGTGAGACAAACCATGCACGTCAGTGTACAGCAAGAGCCACAGGCTCTGATAGCTGAAACATGCAAATTCCCTAGAGACAAATTCTGAGGTGAGGAAGAAGATGGATCATTTTTGTTTGGCTTTTGGGGATGAAGAACATCTTGAAGTCCCAGCTATTCAGAGTTACTACACAACATAATCTGCAGATATGTTGCAATCTAACCCTTCCCAAAACGTCTACTGCTGCAAATATTACAGAAGGTAACACCAGGTTAGCACAACAACCTCACCTCCTTCCCTTTCCTCCAGCTTAATGCAAAACACATCAAATGGTCTGAGAGAGGACTTAATACTGAGACAACACTTAGTCTGTAAGAGTGAAGAGTTCTGGAATTCCCTCCTGAAGAAAAAACAAACAAACCCATAATAATAATCTAACAGGGAGGCCTGAGTCACTGCAGCACAAATAGAATCAGACATCATCATGAATCAGGATGCTCCCTGATGTGATTGAGTCAAAGATGTTGTTTGGCCACTGAACTGCAAGCAAAATGCAGCAGCTACTCCATCTTGTCTTTAGACATTCACATAAGTAGGGGGGCATTTTAAATGACCTTTTGTGCATTTGATCATCAAATCTAGGCATAAAACCATGTCATCAGTAAGAACACTAATCCTTTTCCTAACTTCTGCAGTCCAAGAACTACTGTTTCTCTTCTCATATTCAAATTCTATGGAAATTTTCATCACGGGACTTGCTAACAATACCTAGTCTCTCCAACGATCAAATGGCAAGCAATTAAATTATTTTAAAAAACCCCAGACCCTACTGTAAGGATCCAAAATTGACCATTTCCCCTCCCTTAAAACTAAGTGTTATCATCTGCAGTCTCTCACACGGACCAGCTAAAAAGGTTACCCAGCTCTCCATGCTCATGTGTAATGACTTAAATGTCAATACAGCACTACTATAGGCCAATTTAATCCATTGTCCTACACATTTTCCCCTTGGTTAACACAGAAAATGATGACAGGATCATTCAATGACTTCTAATTTAAACACTGATCTTGCAAAGAGACTCTTAAAACTAAGATATGGGCTTGCAGCCAAGTGTTTCTTCTAGAAAAGCAGATTTTATTGGGATGTTTTTAAAATGGTAAAAATTGGTCAGACTGGTTTTCAAAAGGTCAAAAATGATTATGCAATAGGAAGAGAAAAATTCTGTCCTAAGATAAAACAAATGTAAATATAGCATTTTAGTTTGTTTCCATAATAAACATAAAAAAGCCGCATGGATTTGGTCTACTTATAAATTCTGCTCTGGAAAATTGCCAAATCCTTCTAACAGAAGTAACAAGATTACTTTAAAAAAAAAAGTGTCAAAGGCAAAAAGGCAGAAATTGCTGGGGCATGCACTATCTGCAAAATATGCAGAGCAGCTGCAGCAAAACTCCCCTCTCCATTAAAACAGGCAGGCAAACACTTAAACATTACTTTGATTAGTGATGACAAAACAGCAACCTTGAACATTCCCAGCAGCCATGCTTTAAGGATTCACCCAACCAAAACAATTTTATGGACAACTGAGACCTTTGGGAAAACAGACTGCAAACACAGGAATTAACGAAGTAAAATTAAAGTGCACAGGAGCAAGACACGTGGTCCCAATCAGCAAGGCTCTTCAGCAAGTACATTTTATGGGAAATATCTGTAGGACAGCATTCTACCAAAAGAGTAACCCTTGTACAGAAAAGATGACAAAAAAGATAACTGTTTTATATTTTTCTGATGCCCAATGCAGGAACAGCCAGACAAGCAATCCCAAGTTGAGCATGGAAGCATACTTGGGGTCAAAACACAGAACATAAGCCATGAAAAACAACTAAGTAGTCTAAATATTATCTAACCTGCTCCCTTCTTTCTCCTCCCTTCACTGATTATTCTTCAGTGAAGAGAGGAGAGAGATATTGGAAGTGACTTACTCTTTCTGATATGAATGTGCAGAATAATTATTTTTTGTTATTAATTTTTTCTCCCCAGTGAAAAGGGTATTAACCTGCCTGTAAATATGACTATCAAAGCCATGAGAAGTTCTGTTAATGTTCAAGTCTCAGACTCAATAGCCAATATTCAAATTGGGCAGGCACTGAAAAAGCCTTTTTAGCAAAAATCTTTATCAACTTGTACCAAAACTGTATCTACCAACTATATCAAAACTATTGAAATGTATTTGAACAAAGATATCTTTGACACAAACCGAACTTTTTATACTTCAAGCATCCTATACGAATTTGTTTTTAACTACATTTTGGAAGGTGTTTAATTGTACTCTTTATTTGCATTAATAGTGTTCTGTGCTTTTAAACAACAGAGGGAATTAACAAACAAGCTTTTAAAATTTTCTTATTTTCTGCAAGATTCTGTATCTTATACTTCATCCTAGCATCTAAAAGAGAAAGCTAGATAAAGGGAAGCTGCCAGAAACCTGCCACACTAGGATAGTAGGTTATAAACCAAAGATTTTGAATGAATGAGCTGGGTGCATTCAGCTCAACCATATAAAAATGGAAATTTATGAGAAAGAACTAGCTGGGAAGTGCTGGATCCTGGTACTACTGTATGCAGAATCATTGTAAGTGTGCACGTTAGCCTAAATAAATAATAAATAAATAAAGTAAGTTATGTAAGCCATTTCTAGGTTATAGAGAACTATACTTGGAGTATTAGTAACTATTAGAATATTATACAAAATATTTGTTCTGGTAACCATATAAAGATATGGGGCTTTGATTGCTTCAGCAAACACCTGCAGCAGTTTAAGAGAGCTGATGGTTATTTTGCTAAGGAGACAACTAGAAGTTATGGCTTCTTCAACAAGGCAAACTGGGATGCAGGTCCATGCATCCATCACATGTGTCAGTGAAAACTATGGAGTTTTGTCTCAAATTCATCTGTACTGGTGGCTTTAAAATGAAATTGCAGAATTTAATTCAATTTTAAACTAGAGGAGCCATTGTGCCTGCTGCTGCAGTAATATATCACAGAATCTGAAAAGACAGCCAAATAGGTGCTCACGTTTCAAAAAGCCAAAACAACATTCTGCACAACATGTTTTCATTAAGGTTCCTAATCAATGGCTTGCAGAAATAATAATTTTAAGGGTTTATGCATGTAAGTATACTTATGGAAACTACTTACAGGTAATGAGCACCATACCCAATATTAACTGCCTGCCAGTTTAAGCCAAATTATATAATTAGTTTCAAAAGGAGTTTAATTTCACATTCATTATTCTTATGAAGTCTAATCCTCAGTATAGCCCAGGCAGAGTCTGGGCCTTCCAGCATTTAGCAATGCATTATCCACATTGAACATAATTCCTAACACATTGTCTATGTAGCTGTAAAATGCTCCAAATGTATGGCCAATGTTTAACAGCCATTTCTATCTGACCTAGAAATGGCCAATTAATCACATTTTGCTTTCATAAAGAAGCAGTCAGTCTGACAGGTTGGGTGACTTATGGGGCTACCTGGTTCCTAAAAAGGAAAGGAAGGGAGAACTGAGGAAGGGAAGTTTTCATTCACCGGGCATTTGTGCATTTTCCTACATCACTCTTACAACTGCTGGTAGAAATAAGTAATACAGGAGACACATGAGGAAATAGCAGACAGAGTCTACACCAGTCAGCTTCATGTCCATGGAAGCAATTAAAGAACTGAAAAAAAATAGTTGGTCACTATGACGAACACAAGACAGAGCTGAAGAAGTGTGGAGAGAAAATCTGAAGCGGCCCTGGGACACAACTCACAGATTTCAGAGCAACTGTTTTACCTTTGTCACAAAACTACACTTCAATGGAATGTTTGCAGAAATAGCAAAATATAAAGCAAAAAATAGCACCCCAATATCCTTATATAAATTTTTTTTGTCACAGCTTCTGAGCTACCAAGTTGATTGGGAGAACAATTTATCCATGGCTGATAAGTAGCACATTAAATATAAAGCGATTTCCAACATTTACAAAATTTTATTTTAAAAATTTTTAATTTTAAAATCAACTATGTGCACTAAAAACTATATAAATCAAGAAAGCTCATACCACATCTTTACAAACTCAGCAATGCCAATTTTCCACAGATGGTACTAAACTACTTCTGTCTCAATCTGATAATATTTCACATAACATCATAAGTTTCAGCACTATAGCTTAAGGATATTAATGACCATCCAACTATACCTAACAATAATGTGACATTTACGCACAAGCATGCAGCTGCTCTGGTTTTATCAAGGAAACACAAGGCCACATATAAGCTTTTACACAATGTCCAGAATAACTTTATCTGCCTATAATGGAACACAAATGATGCAATACAGAAAATGAAGGCTCTTGTAAAAACAATGGTTTTGGTGGAATTACAACAACAGAAAGAAGGAGAGTTTTTTCCTCTAAAAAAAAGTTTAATAATGATCAAACTCTCTTTTATTAAGCATATCAACTGATAGAAGAATTTTATTAAATGTCCCAATAGGTACATATCACTTGTTCTCCTGCCCTTTCCCTGCACTACAAACAACACAGACAATCTTTTCTACGTGAATTCTAGTGCACTTTGGCAACTTTTACACTAATTACAAATTCCTGACTACTGTCAAGCGCAATCAAAAATGGTTTATTTATTACTAGATGGCTTTTGTTGCCTTTTAAAAATAGTATTTGAACTTTTAAACAGAACTGTTTGTAACTAAATATTTTACACACACTACTTATTCAGTCTTTCAAATGTTTTTATGACTGCATTAAAATTTTGGCTTGTACTGGTCATAGCTTTAACAAGCCATGTGCCTTGCCTGCATGTCAGTTGGATTAAAATATATTCTTCTGAAATTATGAAGCTTTTAACTTGGAAGTTTGAAGAACAGATTTTTTAATATGTTTTCCTTTTTTGAAACTGTGTTGTTCACATACTACAGCAATATGCCAAATACTTCTGCAGTGCTCAATATTTTCAAGCAGCTACAATGTAAAAAGAGACAAAATACTTACCTTTGGTGGTTTTCTAGATGATTGGCAATAAGCCCAGCAACAGTGATGAGAAGCATGAATATACCATTCACATAAAGAGAAGGGAGCAAAAAAAAGAAAAAAAGAAACAAAGTTAGTGTATGTCGTTACTATAATTTGAACCTTTTTTAAATCCACCATGTATTATTTAAGAGTAATCAGATCAGAAGATATTTAAATGAGACACCACATATTTTTAACCAGTAATTACTTAATAACTAATACTGTCCCACATTAAAAAGAACGTGCCAGATTCCTTGTAGATACAAAAATCTAACAGAGCTGCGTTCCAGAAGAAAGACAAGTATCTGCTTCATCATAAAAGACGAAACACAGCCCATCTCTGGTGGCAAATAAACCGAGCCTGCAAACTGGCAGACCAAGGTGCCAGGGTGAAGCCCTGCTGAGTTCAGCAGTGCTACAGAAACACGTCCAAGGTAAGAGTCAAGCAAATGTTTCTTGCAGAGGTTACAGAAGTGAAGAAAAAGAAACCTGTGTAGGCTGTGTTCTCCCCGGTCACAGAAAGCCCACACAGCGCATAAGAAACCAATGCAAAAACACCATCACCCTTCACACTCAACTCCAACAAGTGCTACCAGAAATAACACAGGGATGACAAACCCCCAGTCTAAAGACAACAGCTCAGAGTACTTCAAATCGTCCTTAAATGCTTTTATGGTTTTGTTGGCAGGTATATGGCCACATTATAAATAAAATCATCTTGGGTTTTTCTGGTGAGATTGGCTTCAAGTGAGATCGCTGCCCTCTCTCACTGTGCAGCCCTGGGCTCGCTGATGCCAATGCAAGAGAGGAGATGAACATCCAGTGCAGAACTAGACTGACTTAGGCCATTCATCAAAACTACAACCTTAGGCACATGTTTCAATTATACATGGAAATAAGGAATTTCCACTCGCCCTTCACATCAAGGGAAAAAACAGCATGGATGAAGGAAAGAAACAAAGTGTGCATGACGAGGAAAAAACACAATGAGAAAGATCTATAGACAAATAACACAAGCAGAGAATACAGTAAGGTTTATAAGATAAGGACACAGACGAAAAGTATAGCAACAGACACATTACATGAAATTCAAAGATATCAAGAGGCTACACTCTCTGCAGAAACACCTGGGACCAAGACATGCTTTCATCCACCAGTCTGTACATACCAACCCCACCAAGTTGGGAGGAGGGCAGGGAAGACACAAAGCACTTGAAGCTGTTTTCTTAGCAACCCACACACAATACAAGGGCTCAGCAAGAAACTCTGAAGGGATGCAAATCCACAAACACATCTTACACAATCTTTTCTGCCTACTCTCAGCTCATACCTCAGATGACACATCTGCCTGAAAGAGAAGTTAGAGAGCTGGGACACGGGACTGGTGTAATGCAAACATCGTTTGCCTCCAGCCAAACTCCTCACTACAGCTTTACCCTTTCATTAGTGGTGGCTACACAGCTCAGGCCATGGCTAGCTCATGTACAGGTGGCTCAGAACTTGCACAGAATGCACTCTTATCTATCTGAAAAATTAATTTAGCTCTACCCTGAATATTACCATTTTAATCCATTTTCAGATGTGATACAATTACAGGGTTACCAGCTTGTCTAGACAGAGTCCCAGCACCACCTCTAAACTTCCAAGAGAAGTTCCTATTGAAAGAAGTCATCCAAGGTTTTTTGGATGCTTTTAAATACACTCATACCTTGAAAAATAATTCAGTATTATATCAGCTTTACTAGAGAATTCCTGATAGACTGCTGTACAGATTCAGCAGAAGTCCTAAACAGTTTGTTTAGAAGTAAAATCCAAGAGAAAGGTTATCAACTGCTTTTTCTTCCTGGGATCATTCTTATAAGCCCTAATTGGAAAAGGTACAGAACATCACTGAAGTAAACAAACGGTTTGACACATAATTCTTAAGATATTTACTTAAGCAGTGTAAGCCACTACCTTTTTGGAAGTCTCCTCTAGGTTTACTTTCATGTCTATTTCAAGAAAAACATAGTCAAGTCACATTTTAAACCCCTGGTGGACAGCAGAGCTTCTCAGTAGCATCATTGATCTCTGGGATTTCAAAGCACAAGGAGCTGCAGCTTCCTACCATATGTCACATCCAAGTACTCCAAACTCTTAATACCAACTTCAGCAACTCCCTGCAACACCAACAGCAATAAGATCAAAGGCCTCTGGAATAAGTCAGCTATATTAACTCATAGGTTAGATTTTTAAGCTATTTGGATATTTCAGCTAATCAACTCAGTTTAACCATTGTTCTGGCAGTGATTCAGATGGAAACACTCCAAAATACTTCAATCAAAGGACTCAAACTAATAACTAAAGAACTGTTTACAGTTTACCAGAAATCACATCTGTGGCAGCTTAAAGATGTGCTACAAAATCCTGCATTAGCCTAACCATTTTTTGACATACTTTTTTTGTTTGCTTTGCTGTCCTTCTTTTAAAAATATGTGCTTCCTTACTTCTTTCCATTTCCAGAAACCAGCATTTTTCAGCTTCACAGATAATTGAAGCTGTCTCAATTTTTACCAAACAGTGACCATGCAAATGTGGTCACTGACTGGCACATCAGTGCCACAGCTGGGGTTGGAGAGGCAGAGACAAACACAACACACATATGGACATCAGATCAGAGATAAAACAACTAAAATGTTTATTTCCAGGAATTTTTAATTCCATGTCTGGTCATCCACAGTGTCAATGACAAGATACAGGTATGCCTTTTGAGTGACAACAAAATCTCCTCTAAAGCAGACAGCTAGTATATACTTCAGGAAATTACCAAAGTTACCTAACCCTGTAATGCATCTGCACAACAGCAGATTTTGGTTTAACCTGATGGGCATCTTCAATCTGTACACTCAGAGAGAAGGCTGACTTTCTTCACGTGCCTGGAACTCAAAACCCCAGCAAATACAACCAAGAGTCTGAAAAGTATTCTCACAGGTCAAAGGAAAAGTATGAATTTCATGACCGCAAAGCCCACTGAACTTCTGGACTTCCTCCTGCCTTTGTCCTTAAGTCTTCATGACTTGAGTAAAATATCACTAGAATGATTTTCTAACTTTACTGAGCAGTGTGTCTTCTGTGGGTATCTACTCAGGCTTTTTGTTTCATAACAGTACTAAGCCTCTCCTGCCCTGCTTGGCTAACACACATCAAGATCTCAGAGTGCTTAGCTACCTCAAACTTTAAGCTAGATAAAGAGAGATAGGTTACAGAAAGGTTTGTGCTAATGTCAACTTTTTTTTCTGTTATCTCTTGCTGAAACTAAACTCAATACTTCCCACATTTGCTAAGAGGAGTGACTAACAAAGTGTCAGTTCTCATGTTCTACGTCAGCACATGAATGAGAAGTCTTCCTGACAGCACTTACATTTTCTCTCCAGCACCTCAGCCCATTGCCTGTGACAGCAGACCATGAGAGGAGTTCATTTTGCTAGTAGTTTAACAGCAGCAAAGGTTCTTTCTTCATTTTTTTAACTATCTACAATCTCTCTCATAGGAGTCTCCTTTTGTCATACAAAAAGTTGATACAAGATGACATTGCATATTCTGACTAGAAAACCAGTCCCATGCAACAGGAATCAACAGAAGACACTCCTGCTATGAGCATCTATGAGCATCCAGAAGTACGCAATACTGTCATCTTAAAGACTTAGTAACTTTCAAAACAATACTTTTTTTTGTCCCTTAGTGATTGTAGTCAGTATTCCCAACCAAATGTTGCTTTCACCGGAAGGAAAGACATTTTCTACATCAAAAAAAACCTTGAAAGAACTATTTTTTCTCTACATTTCATGTAATGAAGCTTCATCACCGCACCCACCCCCAACTCTCAGTCAAGAAAGTCACCTTTAATAGGGACAAGGTACATTATAAAATGAGAAAGTAGGTGTAAAATCAGGTACTCCACATTAAAGGAGACAGAGGAACAAGGCATCTCTGACAAACAGGTCTTAGATTCTTTGGAACATGCACACAGCCCAATTCATCTCCAATTCAACTGCTCTAAGCAGCCAAGTAGGTCACAATTGTACTATAATTACTTCACATTTTGGAAAGTATTTGGTTTTTTTTTCCCTGTACTTTCTCACATTAGTTAATCAAGATGAAGCAACCATAAAGAGCTATTTTAAATAACCACACACAGTATCTATGAACGAATGAACCAGATGAGTTTGCAGCTCTTGTAAACTGACTACACAGAAAGTCAACATATAAGACACTGAGCTTGAAAAAACTTTATGCTCTCATCACATGTGCAACCACAGCAAATTCACAGTACTGACTGATTTCCCAAATATATAATTGCTTACATTTAGTGGTTACATAGTCATTGACATACTCTTCCGGGTCACTGGTCAAAAGAATTATTACAAGCTATTATCAGTATACAAGAAATTGGAGAAAAGCCTTCAGGTCTTTTTTCAACTTGTCATATAAAACAGCCTTTCCTCTGTAAGCATAAAGATGATCAAATTGGAAATATCATCCTGATAAAAATAATATTCCTTACTGTTGCATGAACATATTATAAGTTTCCCTGCATGAAGGCCCGCAGAAAATTCTTCCCATGGAAAAGCATCTTTTTACTGTCTTTTACTCTGTACAAGTTTCTATAAACAAATCTCTGAGCTGTGTTCAAGGACACAGATGGTTTCTCTGTCTGTCTCCTGATATAGGAGATGGGGGTTTTCTTCCTTTCAACCTATGAGGTGAAAAGTTGTTATCTCTAATTGTGTAAACTATTCTAGCATCCCTTGGACGAAGCTTGAGGCAGGAGCTTCAAATGCTCCGGGCTGAAAAAATAATAACCCAAATCCTTTAAATTATAAACTCATGTTAATAAATAATATTTAACCTTCTAATATTATTGTCAAGAGTCCTTTGTCAATGCACGGACCATGACAATACCTTACATTTCACTGCTCCAGCATCTCTGGAGTCTAAAGACCAGCTGTTCAGAACAAATATTATAGTATTTTTGAGTGATTTTAAATTTGGTTTAGCTTTTTTAAAATCAGACTGAGCCTGTCACCAGCAGTGTGTGTTTGCCTCACTCAATGGCAGAGTGCAAGGGAGCAAACCTGTGGAAGGATCGTCGTAAGGAGTGTGCCTTGCTATCCAGGACAGAAATAACAGCACTCTTTGTTTATCCACGTGTGTGCACCTTCCAGAGTGGCAGCAGCAGAGACAGCAAGCACTCAGCACTCCTAACTGCAAACAGTGTAAATTATGTAGAAGCAGAGAGATCATGTTTCTCCTATCTTTCACAGTAAGGTCATGCAGCTCTAGGATCCTTCCTTGTCTCCTGGTTTATCACTGCAGGCTGTTACCTGCAGGCTTGATACCAAGCACCTTAAAAAGCATGGCTTTATATTATTGATGAACACTGTACTAAACCACCTAGATAAAGAACACAGTCTGCCACAGCAGCAGTTTCAGGTGATTATACACTGCAAACTACTGGTAGTACACCACTTTCTCTACAAAGAGCACAGAAAAAGGACAGTTATTTGCCCATTTCTCCCATGAATTTTCTAAACACATAGTAAAGCAAATGGCATTGGTAACACCCTTAAAGGGAACAGCATCCCACCTTTGTGCTTGTCTGGGGGGTACCTCCTGTACAGCTGACATCACAATTCCTTAGTGTGATTCTTGGAAGAGTTATTTTACATACTGTGTGAACACACCTACATACCCAAATATAAATAATTAGTTATTTTATATTCTTGCATAAGGTGAGCAGCACATGCCCTGGTTAATCCTCCTACCCAACAAAAGCCTGTTCTATAGACAAAATAATCCTTTGAAGAACAGCAAAAAAACCCCAAACATTTTAACAAGTAAAGCAATTTGAGCAAGTGCCTGCATAATAAGGTGGTAGGAGATCATAATCAGAAAAACCATGAGAAACAGACACATACTCTAATCATAAGTTGTTCTCACACGCTTTACAGAAACCTACCACATGCAAAGAGAGAAAAGTCAGACACTGAAATCAGAACGACAAATACCACAGTGCA
Organism: Leptocoma aspasia; assembly: GCA_013399835.1. Classification (NCBI taxonomy): domain Eukaryota; kingdom Metazoa; phylum Chordata; class Aves; order Passeriformes; family Nectariniidae; genus Leptocoma; species Leptocoma aspasia. The sequence goes on from VXAX01000708.1 coordinate 444,726, forward strand.
AGTTAAACAAAATAGACATTACAGCAGCAGAGTGACTTCCATGACACAAAAGAAACAAAGATGCCTGGATATTTCACCATAACAGGGTTCCACTGAAGTTCAGTCACTACAGCAAGGAAACTAACCAGGTTATGAACCAACCCAAGCTCATTAAAGTAAGCGAAAGGTGTTATATTCTGACATTTACAAGGTGGAAGACAAAGTGACAGCTGTCCAGGAACATCATTAGTTGCTAACTTACCTTCACTCCCAAATTCTGAGTATTTTTACTGCCCAAGGCATTATTATTCCAATGCCAACAATTTGTTGATGTGAAGTTCAGGTGTTTCTAACCTTTACACAGAAGCCTTGATGTCATGTGAAAACAAGTTCTATTGCCAGCCCGAAAAAGGACTGATACCTGCCCTGCATGCAACTGCACGTCACTTCGCAAACAGCAACTGCCTTAAGACAGCAGTCACCACCCATCAGCAGAAAGATTAATTTATTACTCTGCTAGAAAACTCACTAAAAAACTAAAATCGGAATACTCTCCCACACAAGATAAGCTGGGGTTTTAACAACCTGTTTCAGTTAATTTGTTTCGTTTCACTGAAAAGGCAAAAACTAACTAAAATTGTCTGTCTGCTCTGAGATTTAAGAGCTTTAATGCAATCCTGCTGAGACCCCATCTAGAACCCACCAAGTTAAATGATCTATTTTCACCAAGTCTTTAATCATACTAATTCAAAACTTATCCAAGACTCTAGTTATTGTAATGAAAACCTGCTACACCCATTACAAGTATAGTATAACCACAAGGATAACAAGCTTGTTCTTACTAACATCCAGCTATAGCCTCATGACAAAGAGGCAAAGGAATGAAAGCCTACCTAATGTTCCTGGGTACATTACCAAGTAGTCCTGTCCCTTTTAAAACCAATTATTTTCTCCTCCTTTTCACTAAAACTGAATGTGCAACAATCTAAGTGAGTAGATTTTTACCACCTAATCAGGACAAGGAAATGAGGGAGAGGAAAAAGAATCTGATCTCAGAGCCCAAGATCTCTTAGTCCTTAAGGGCAGTCTCCAACGAATGATCCTTAGCCTGAATGCAATGAAACTACTGTCAGAGCAAACATGCTACATGTCTGGAAAATATGTGGAAACCCATTCTAGGGGTGTTAATAAAATTGCTGTGGCATTTATTAGGCACCTATTATTCTTATCCTGTTGCATTTATTACCAGTGTTCTTGAGGAGAAAACACCCAAAGCATTAACTGGCATTTCAACTCTGTGCACAAACTCTGTGGAGACTCCCACACCCAACCCTCACTAGAGTTGGCTACTGACAGCTATTAACTACAACCTAAGTTTCCCAGGTCAATGCAAAATGTGCCCTTTCAACACTACTGCTCCTTCAGCATTCCTTCAGAAATGCTGCTTGTAAGAACCATCAAAACACCAGTGAAGATATACTCCTTGTGGAAGTAGTGTTCAAAGCTTTTGAAAAACATACTGCTATTTTATCACTATATACAGTACTTAATCCAGGACAGATGACTTCCAAGTGTATGTGAAAAAAATGTGATAAGCAATACAGCATTTCATACATTAAATTTAACTTTGTTAGTTTGCTGGTTCAACACTCAGGCATTACAATTTGCTGAAAGGCCATAAACAGAGCAACTAACAGCTTCACTAACAAGGCAGAAGACAGATGATCCCTCTCTCATCAGTGGAAAGACTGTGTACCAGAAAGAACTAAAGCATAGGTATAAATCAAGTAACTGGATCTGAACTTTGGTTCTAACACCTTACTTTCCTCAACAAATGGAAAAAAATAAAAAAACCCCACTCTTTCTAATGCAAGATAAGCATATTTTTCATACTCAAAAAGGACAAGGATATTGTTGAGAAGTTACTGCGTGTGCGCCTGTACAGTCCTGACCATGTATTCTGACTGGACAACAGACAAGAACCCCCAGGTTTCACTGTCACATTCCTTTATCATAACAGGGAAAACTACCATTCAATTGTCATCTACTTTATTTTACTAATGAGATTTCAAGAGAGATGCTAATTGGGTTTGACACTTCATCCTTTCACACAGCTCTGCAACCCTATGTTTTCATTCTCCAAACAAATGCAGTATGAAAAAGTTATCTGAGATTCAGCAAAACTCACAAATTACTGGTTTTGTTTCATCCTAGCATGTGTTTTTATTGACATGAATATTAAATGAACTTACCAGAAGGAAAATACTGTTCATTAATTTGTAATTAAAATTAAAACTTAGGTTTGAGGACAATACACTTTAGCACAGCAAATTCACCAAAAGCATTTTGAAAAAAAAAAAAATCTATCTCAGCTGGCTGCAACACCAGCTGCTTTGGTAATTTTGAGATGGCATTATTTGCTTTAACAGACAGCATTAACAAGTGCTACTATTTACCAGAAAGTGGACATACAGAGAAAGATGATGATGGTGATTCATGGGATAAATAAGGTTTATTGTGTGAAACAATATACCAAGAATGTAAACTTGAATCAACTCTACATAAATAGTAAGATCTCCTGAGCTGTTGCAGGACGAACACCTAAAAGTACTGAGGAGACTTTATTTTTATACAGCACTCATGCAGGCAACACCTCTAGAAATCTTTCCAGAGAGCTCTGCAAAGCTTAAGAAGCAACCCAGTGTGTGCCAAGAAATGAGCCACACAATTAATCCAAAGGCTAGAAAAATTCTTCACAGTGTGAGCTCCAAGTTCACCAGTTAACAAAGCAGGCAGGTAACCACCTTTACAGAGAGATGACATCAAGCACTAAGTTACTGAAACTATCATGGAAAGGCACAGCCTGAGCACATTTCCACAATCTGATAATAGATCATTCCCAGCAGAGATGGGTGGCAACTGCTGTGGCACTCAGAGGTTTGTTTTTTTTTCATCTGAGGACCTCTGACAGAGGTTAGATGCCTTTCTAGTAGACACCAGAAAGGTAAAAGAGAACATCTACATGACAAGGGATGTGAGAAAAAAGGTATTGAACAGGTTCCCCTTCTTTGGTGAGCTGTGAATTTGTGATGATTGGTATAAATACTATGTTACTTTCAGCCACAAGCATTTCCTTTTTTTACAGCAAAGCTTGCAGGCCAGGTCCCTCTAGCAGGCATTATGGGATGTATGTAACATGCACTTGGTGGAAATGACAACCAGCTCCTTGCCAGATGCCTTATCATAAATCACAAATTACAGGAGTGACAAACACACCACCCTTCTAACCAACCACTACAATGAGCACTGTGGAAAAAAAAGCCAAGATCTCTAACTCTTCCTGGACTGAAAAATGAAGTATATACTGCTTCTGTACAACAAAATAGGTAATATTTAGACTTGTAGCAGCACTACAAGTCTAACATCTTTGCAGGGCTAAAAAACCAAGGATCATCTTATGAATGAAAGTTAACTTAACAGATAATAAATTAAAAGACCCAAATGATATTTCAATCCAATATTAAGGAAATTCTTTTGCTAGATCTAATTGAATTCTAAATGGTTGAATTCATGTTCTTAAAGAAACCTGGCTTGATATGATGGAGAATAATAAAATCACAAGAAAAAAAATTATGTATTAGGAACTGGGGTATTTTTCCTGTGAGGAGAGGCTGAGGAAGCTGGCATTGTTCAGCCTGGAGAAGAGAAGGCTCAAGGGGGATCTCATCAAGGTACATAAATATCTGAGGGAGAGTGTGAAGAGGAGGGAGCTAGGCTCTTTTCAGTGGTGCCCAGTAACAGGACTAGAGACAATGAGTACACATTGAAACACTTAATCCATTTTTTCACTCTGAGTGTGATCAAGCACAGGCTGCCCAAAGAGGTTGCAGACTCCCCTCCTCAGAAATACTCAAAAGCTGTCTGGACACAGTCCTGATCCACTTGCTCTAGGTGGCCCTGCTTGAGCAGTGGGGTTGAGCTGGGGGTTGAACCAGATGGCCTCCAACCTCAACACACTTGTAAAAGAAGCTAAAATCACTATTTAAAGATGTGGTACACAGCAGTAGCATGGACGTTACATATATAAATATATAAAATATGAGTACATAAATGTATATAAAATAATCTGCAGGGCCTGAGACTCAGGAACCTTTAAACATTACTATAATCCCAGACTTGTGTCAATTTTAAAGAAATCAATTTAAAAACAAACCCTTGAAAATCCTTAGATTATGTGTTCCCACACCAACTCATATATAGCAGTTTCACAGAAAAATAAAATTCTATGTAATATAAAATTTGTGGCAGCTTAGCAGCCTTCAGTGGGGTTTCAAACCTGGCTTTTATGACCAAATTTTTTCCACATCTCCAAAAAAATACACGCAGTCTTCTATGAAGATTATTCACTGTGCTCATCAAGTGAAGTTACCAGGCAAGGCTGGGCATCCAGGTTTCACCTCTTGATTTTCAGTGAACAACCTTTGACAGTACCACTTGTAACATCACAGTAGCAAATTCTCTAGTTCTAAGGAGATGGTCACAGTCATTACTAAGAAAGTGCCGGTACAGCTGCAGTGGAAATAAAATTCCTGAAGACAAACACTGAAAAAATACTCAGTAAGACTGAGAAGGGATAAGGTACAAATTAGAATAAATCTTAAAAGACTTGCATGTGCAAGTCAGCAATGTAAATGGGTAAAACAGACAAAGCTGATTTACTGCTGACTTTACATAGAGACTCTACTACAGAGGGAAGACAGTTACAGCTTTGCAGTGCCTCAGTGGAGAATGAGCCCACAGCTAAAAGCCAGCATTTGTAGTGCTTAACTCAAAAACAGAAAAGCAACATAATTTATTTGTTTTGTTACAACAGACTTCATTTCTACAATACCCAAAAGAGTTGGCCTCTGTCCCATAAAAATTTCAATTAATTTGAAAACCAACAGCAATACTACAGTGTAGGTCAAGAGTAAAATTCCTGATTAAGTATTACAAGCAGTTTTCAATATAAGAAATGGTGATTTCAAAGAGTAAATGTGAACTCACAGGATTACAAGCACAGCAAAAATGCAGTTTACAAGATAGTAAAAGAGAAACAGAAGTCATCTCAGACCTCACAGACACTGATGGCTTTTAGAAAGTCTAGAAAGAGGTCACAATGTAACAGTACACAAGTCATTAATGTGATCAGACATTTAAGAACCAAAATGGATTTTCAGTATTTCCTGAAAAGACAGAAACAAAAACTATTTGTGTCTATTCTTACAGCTAAAGAGTGAGTTTACATCTACCAATACACATTAGCTGGCTGAATAAAGCAATAAAACAGAGAGCAAGAATCTCCATGTCATATAGTCTGTAACTGTCACAGGCAGCAATGCCATAAAGTCTTTGGAGATAGAATAGCCTTCCATGAGGCAAAACAGCATTGACTTGGAATTATTTTGACTCATTCTCCTGCTGTCCAGAAAGCTTTCCCAAATTTTGATAGTGAAGAAATTGAATCCATTTATTTTGCTCTTGTACCAACACTGTCCTGTTATTTAACCCTTCAATGAAACTTGGCTTTCTACATGTGCTCTCATATGTTGCACTTCCCTGGCAGCTCTAAACACATTTCTACATAGGGAGGTTCTGCAGTTCTTCTCTTGTTCAAATCAGTTCAAATTTATACTTCTTGAGCATTGTGAACCTGAAATGCAGAGAATATAACAAGTCCAAGATATTACCAAGTCCAATACTACCAAGAGTCTCTTAGAATGGCATTGTTCCTATGTTGCATTAATACTGAGCTGTTCATGAAGGAACATTTGCATTTAAAAAATTTGAAAACTATGGAAAGAAAAAATCTTTCTGCACAGAAAGCATAACTCTTTCCAGACTTTGCTATATTCCTTCAGTACTCTTGAAGAACTGTTGCCTAACTCTTCTGTGAATTGCAAAGGGAAGAATCATGACACATTTCAGTTCACATTAGAGACTAGAAAGGAAGTGAGAACCATAGAAATTGCTTAATTTTAGAAACCTGAAGCTAGCAAAAAACTTTAGAAACTTTAGCTAGCAAATTCTTTCTGAGAATATCTCTGAGAAAGGAAAGCTTTGAAAGCAGAGATTGTATCTTTAATTAGGCTGCAGGTGAAATAGTTTTATCTCTGCAGGAGATGGGGGAGGAGGAAAAACAGGTAAGGTTTCAAGTATGTACGCTGTTTCAGGTCTGAGGCAGAATGAGTAAGCTTCAGACTAAGACACTGGCAACACTTGCTCTAAGAATACCTCACTGTAATTGCCCAAGAGGCAAAGCCAGTTTAAGAAGTTTCTGCTCTTCTCCAACTTCTTGTTCCTAGCTCCATGCCACAGCCTCTCATATTCTGCTATGCTTCTGCCAGAAAAATGCATGGCAATGGGAGGATTGGGGGAAACATTAATTTGCTTTGACATTCTTTATTTGAAAAATTATCTTAGTTTTACAGAACCAGAAACCAGTTGTACCAATGCAGGGAATGTACACAGCAAGCATCAATGTGCAAGGAACCCAGGGAGAGGGGGTGAAGCTGTACTGACTGCTAGATCACTGCCATATCACAGAAGGGGCAGATCCTGCCTCTGACAGCCATCAGGTCCTTTAATCAAGGCACCTGAAGAACACAGCAGAAAACCCAGCAACAGCCTAGTGCAGCTGCAAAACACAGACATTCTAACCGGCCATAGACAGTGAGAAACTGTAGATGCAATTGACTGGTACGTTTAACCTTAATGGCCTTCAATGACTGGGTTTTTATATTTTTATTATATTTTATTAATTTACCTAACCATTCTTTAATCAGACTTCTGAAAGTTGACATCCTGTGGCAAAGTACACAGTTTAATTATAAACATATCTTTGTACTTGCTCTGAATCCACCTTCTGATAATTTAAGTCCCACAGTTCTTGTAAGGCAACAGGCCTTACAAATCCTTCCTCCTGCTGTTCATGGATGTACAGATCTCTAACCACATCCCTTTTCCTTCCCCAGCTGTCTTCTTCTAGACTACAGACTTTTTGCTTGATTATTGGTTCTTCATGTAGAAGTGGTCTGTAAGCTCACTACCCTTACTGCCATTCTCTCTCTCTTCCCAGTTCCAGCAGACCTTTTGGAGGCAGGAGAGCCAGAATAAAACACAACAGCCAAGAGCACTTTGCTGCTGTAGTGACATGAAACTCCCTCCTTCATTCCCTGCTCTTGCCCGACATGCTTTCCCAGTAGGTCATGACTGTCTCTTGACATTTTTCACCCACTTGCTGAGCACTGAGCTGAGGTTGCCCTCAAATGAGCAAAACTCCAAAGTGATTCACCTGGGAACAGGGAGCCCAGAAACCATGGCTGGGTACATAAGGTCAGAAGAGCTTTGTCTTTCACAATGAGTTTCATGCACCCTTTTATCATCCAGCCACAACCCACCTGAAGCTTTCTGTGGCTGCCACGCTCCAACAGCAACCGCAGCAACACCGTCTTGCCAATATATTCACCCACTCTGCCATTTATTTATAAAAGTAGAAATACCAGACCAAGCAGAGATTTTTCAGGACTCTGCACAAGATGTTCAGGGACAAAAGAAAGGATTTTGGTTGGGCACGTGGCTCATGCCTACTGAGTCTGTTACTTTTATTAAGTGGAAGAAGCTAAAAGTCACAAGTCCGTGGGTTGTGGCTGGCTTCTTTTCCTCCAAAACACTTGAAGCACGAATATCAGTGCCTTGATAGCTTAAAATAACTCACTGGAACCATACATTATTTTGAGTATTGAATCTTCCAGAAATCTTAATAAAAACAGGCTATGAAAACTTGCACATCCCCTCCATAAGGAACAAAATCATGTACAAAACCTTGGCTAATCTATACACCCAATACTACTCATATAGGCATTGCTGAAAAATAATGTAAAAAACAAGTTTGAGTCTTAAAAATGCTATCAATATTTTTGCTAGACACTAGGTTTTTAAACTAAATTAAGTGTTGATAAGTTAACTACAGAACCTCTTGGTCAGCTTCTCCCAAATATCTGAAATGATGATGGCTTTACTAGAACACCATTCCTTTTGTTGTTTTAGAAGAAAATGATGCAGATTAAAAACATGCAGCAATTAGAAAAGAAAGTGATACAAAAGTCCAAAATCAAAATGACAGTACTGAGTTTTGACATATCCTTCAAAAGCAAAATATCCTTCTACGTTGGGACCTGTACGCACAATCAAATCTAAAGCTTGGGACATTAAGCAATACTCAGTACTCTTTTTTTTTCTTTAAATATATTGCAAACAAATTATGTGGATCATCCATTCAAAAGGTGCGTCCAAGAAACTATGATCCAGTAGGAAAAAAGCAAGGCTAGACACAGCATATCTAAGGGACTAAAAATATTAGCTTTATTTGCCGTTTTCTTCTCAACAGGTTGCAATGGAAAATTATACAAACAGCTTATCTCTTCTACCCCTCCATTTCCAGACACTGAGGATCAAGATAGGTGAAACACACAAAAGCTTCCTACAAATACAGCTTTCCATATCTATTGTTATAGTATAAACTGACTTTACTCGCCCAAGTCTGGGATTGTAATTTTGTTTTTATTTAATGTACATTGTGCTACCTCTGACAAAAATGGATGTTCTTTGCTTGCCCTGCTGATCACACATGTACCTTCTCCTCTGTGCAACACCTGTAGGTAACTAGTCAACAGAAAAGCAGAAATGCAATTATTTAATATTTAGTGTGTATTTCCTAATCTAAACAACCTCTTTGTAGGCAATGGAACCCCTAACAAACAGAACCAAACCTCAAAAGCTCAATACACCTCCTTTAGTTATGCATCAGTTGCATAAAAATTACTGTCAAGCTCAGACAAAAATAATTTAACTGCACAACATGATGATACATAAAAATGATAACCTTTCAACAGAAACCTAGCTTTTCCACATGGCACTTTTTTAGACTAATCCACATAAGGTACTTAGGGTAATTCCTTAAGTTACTCTGAGAACCATAACTCTTGACTCTTGGGCAGTTACAAATAGATACAATTTCTGTACAGTGCTGCAAAAAGTATCAAGCATTTTCTAAATCCTGTCTCACTAAAAAAAAATATCCTTGGGAAAATAACACTGTATACACTAAACCAAACACAACCTCAGCTTGTCAAGGAAAGGCAATAGTATTGCATTCTACCCAGAAGGGAAGGAAAGAGAGAGTGGCAGCAGCAAGTGGAAGACCAAGATTCTTTTTTCCTCATAGAAAAAAATGACCATCAGTGGTCATCAGGTGGAAGACAGAAATATTCCTTTAGGCAGCTGACCAAAACAAAATTTAAACAAAAAAATATTGGTTCTTTTCCTTTTTGCCTTGACATATTTTATTACAACTACACATAATACATAAGAATATCACATAAGTGGTATTCTTTTCCTGCCAGTTTGATTATTTTCTGCTCCTCCTTTTCTACTCTCCTCAAATGAAATTGTTTGGTTGTTTTTGTTTGGGTTTTTTTTTTTAACCACTGTACTAATGAACTGGAGTGAACCTAATAAAACTGAAGAACTGAAACAAAAAATCTGAAATATTGCCAACATTAATTTTGGTCAGTATTCTTAACAGAGTCTCACTAACTGAGCTCAAAATCATTTATGGCTTGAACATTTTGGATTAAACTCCACTGTACCACAGCATACCCAGAAACTGCAACATTGCAGTTTCAGTTTTCTGCCTATTCTTTGACCATTTTCCATGGATACTTTTCAGATCTTGTTTTTACTACCATGTGTTTTAATATTTGTTGTAGCAACATGATAATGAAATGTATACAAGTCACTGCAACCACACAACTCTTCCAAAAACACACATACAGGATTTATTCCAGTTGCAGAGTCGCATCCTCAATCTCCAAGCCAAGCTTTATGTTAGGCACTAGGTATACAGCTTAGAAATAGAACTGTATAATGGAAATACTGAGAAGCTCTTTGCCATAGCATCACTGGTAATAAAAACACCCAAGATTACAAACAATATCATCATGTGAACATTCCAGGCCAGCCTATAAATAGAATTCAGAAAGAACTGGCCTCTCACAAATACGGTGTCTCAGTTCAACGTGCGTCTGCTAAAAATACCAAATATGTTCAATAACGTAAGTCCGTCTGAATTTTGTGAATTAAATACCTATTTACACATCCTATCTCTTTTATTTAGCTGATCACAATTCACGATAGACTACTCTGATGGACTTCTGACTGAGCAAGTGTATGCTTTGTACATGAGTGTTATCAGTATTTGATTTATATGCATATTCCTGGATAAACCACTACTTTCCTTGACAGTACAGAAATACCATGACTAAGAGGCTGTCTTGATCAACATCAAGATTAGAATTTATGATTCAGTAATTGATTTAGGATTCCAGCCACAAAAGCAAAAAGACATGATATTATGCAGAGATTTTTAGGGATAAGATGCTCATCTGCAGCTACCTAGACAGATGGTAAAAATATACATTCACTAAAAATGATTTTTTGGTACAAAATAACCTACTATTTCAATACTGTTAACTATTTTTCCAGAAAGAACAAGAGAACAACAGATTCATATTAATGGTTACACCACGTACTTATACAATAGAGGGAGTGGACACATTCCTCAGGTAGCAGATCAGTAGTACACAGCGTTTCAGAAACAATCAGAACTTCCTGAGAGATAATGGAAAAGATAATTCAAGTATTACTCAGGATAGGCTCATTCATTTTGCTTTGCCAAAAAAGGAAGGTGTTGGACACTTAGGGAAGAAAATGACAATTTACGTGAAAGTATTAATGACTTCAAAGTTTATCAGTGGCTGTAAATGTCAATTTTAGCAGTTCATATGGATATAGCCAAAGTCTCCTGTCTCTGCAGCAAATCTCACACCCCACTTATTTTCTATACTTCACCAGCTTCTGTAACACTATCTCACACACCCACCACTCCTTTCACTGTAACAAACCAGTGACAATAAAGTTGAATGAAGAACAACAACAAAAAAAATTGGATTTAAACACATCTCAAACTATCTTCACATGTTGTGGCATTAATCAAGCTGTCCATGCTGAGCACTTTCAACTTCTGCAGATCTGTTAGTGATTTCAGCTCGGCACAGGAGCAGGCATAGCAAGGAGTGCTCTGACTGCCAGCCCCCTTCCCTGTAAGGCTCAGAGCAAGGCCTGGCTGGTGCCTCCGTAACCTGTTCTGGAAAGATTCCCAGCAAAGCACTGGCACCAGCACACGGAGCTACTACAGACTCCAGGGAGTGACCCAGACCCTGAGCTGAGGACCAGAGCTAACCAGTGGGACACCCAACCAGCACTGCACACACACCATAGTGCCCAGGAGGGTGGGAACTCCTGCAGAGACTCCTCCTGTTCCCATCCCTCTCACCTCCAAGCAACAATCACTGATCTGGCTCCTGACCATTCTATGGTTTTGAATGGAAGCTGCAGAGAAAGAAGAGTTTCTGTTTAGAAAACTAGATGCAACCTTCAGCAAACAGCTTCTAGAGCATTAAGGGGGCAGGTCTAGGAAACCATAGCTCTGGTTTTTCCTTCTTCAGTCATTAGTAAGTTTCATTTATTTACCACATAGCATTAAAGACTTAAATTTACCAGACAAGCTATTAAATGTAAACTGAGAAAAAAAATCCAACATAACCACAAAATACATGGAAATCTCTTTAAATCAGTAACAATGCTGAGACAGTGCCAAAATATTTTGCAGAATCCTGGCGCATTTTTATAATCTTCTGTTTAGCTGCAGTTACAGACCTGCTTCAGAAACCCAAATATTTATATAGATACTAGAAATAAATAGAAAATACTCCCAGATAGAACAGAAAACTACAGTATTCAAGACAACTAATTAAGTCTCTGTGATGGACAAAGAAATGTAAACAATAAATGGTTCTCTTTTTTTGACAGAACCACTCACAGCTGTTAATAGAGTATAAGCCAGTTATCCTTGTAACTACATCAGCTGATTACTGATTCTATTTAAAGGAAATAAATAATAGGAATTTCAAAGTACAGATTTTATTCCTGACTAGCAGGACAGATCTGTGCCATTACCAAAAAGTGCTCTGAAATACAGAGAATGTATGTGAGACAGTTTTAGTTTCCAAGTTGCATGTTGAAACAGGAATGTGCTCTTTTGTTCTATTTTTTTCCCCTCATTTAATCATAATGAAGTCACTTGCGACATTACAACGGTTTCCAAAGCAACAGTCCAGTCAGATGTGATGAACAGAAGATAAGGGTGTGCGGGGAGAGCTCTGTAACTCACCAGTGATCTTGGTGGGAAACCCAGCATTCTGCAAAATTCATTCTGAAATTCATACTCTGCAAGAATACCTTCATATGACAGGATCAACATTAAAGAAATACAAGGTGAGAGAATGGGCCTTTTTCCAAAATACCTGAAAAGAATGTGTAAATCAGCTGGTCTGTTCCACAGGGAAGATGTAACACAGAACTTAAGGGTTGCAATAATGTGAATGATAATCCAATGGTTGGCTGGACACATCACCTTTCAGTATTTGACTACAACATTTCCCAAGAACTCAAAGAAATAATGCTTTATGAATCCAGAGCAGAAAGGATAAGGTGTAAGTAATAACCTTAGATCAAGTCAGGTACATATGTCAACCAGACACTGTCAGAAATACGAGAAACAGAGGATTGTGCCTTGAAAAGCAGGAACTTCAGCATGAGAAATGCAGCCTGAATTCATCCAGAGACACATGTAGTCATATTTCTGTAGACAAATCACCTTTAGGGGTTTCATGAGGTGTCTGCAATCTTTCAAAACAGAGCGCTTGAAATGCCATGGATTAACCGACTCATGTGTCTGTGTCCTGGGGCATGTTACATGTATATACTGCATATTAATGCCAACCCACAGCACAAACAGCACCAACACTGCACACTCAGCAGCATTTGAATATGTGAGGCACAGGAGATGAGCTCTTCTTTCTTACACTGTATTAATACTTCACAGATAATTAGTATTTTTCCAAAAGATTCTCCTCACAAAAACAGTGGTAAAAATATGTTGTAATATTCTCCATCAAAGTATATGCCTTCTTCATGAAAGAACAGCCTCAAAGGAGCATCTGAAGGAACAATTACCAACAAAAGCAATTGTTTCCTTATTGGTATTTTCTAACTACTGGCATGAAAATTAACCATGAGTCTTGCCTCAATAGCAGCCCAGTCCTTGAACCATCCTTCCAGACCTTTTGTACCCATGAGTTTCATGCTTCAGGTCAAACATAACACTAAATTACAGTAAAAGGGAAGCTCTGTGGAAATGCAGCAAACCTGTTTAAAAAAAAAAAAAAAAAAGGGATACAACTCAAGAATATTTACTATGCTAATCAGAGGTCTGGGAAAAAAAAAAACAACAACCCCAGAGATTGTTAATTTCTCTGTTTTAAAGGTAGAGAAACAAACAGAGAACTTCAGGAAAAGGTCTAAGTTCTGAATAGTACAATGAGTGCTGGCACACAGCATTTCTGCTTCTAAGAGTACTTCCAACACAGACAGACACCTACCTATAGAACCACAGGACCACAAATGTGTCTGCATCAGATGCCAAAACAGTGAGAACTTTAAATTAAAGTTGCATTTTATCTACTTCATGCTTCGGGGCAAACAACAATGGTATCTTGGCTAGTAATTTTCCAAAGCAATAAAATCCATCCAATGCTAATCCTAGAGAGCAGTTTAGTACGCCTAAAGTAAATCTACTGTTACTGCAATATGAGTAGCTATCTCCTAGTTAAGCTTTCAGAGGGACACATAAGCAAACAACTCCAAGAGAGATTTTGGAAATGTGTGTTTTTACTGGGGGAGGCAATAGCAGGGAAAATAATACAGGAAAACCTGGGTGAAGTGGTTGTTTCCAACAAACTCATCAGCTTAAAAGTAGATTTTGCAAACCTAAAATCTCACTAAGCTTGTCTTGGCTCATTTTAAGAATTGTCTCAAAAATATCTTCTTAAGAAAAACTCAGCACTAATAGTAACTCTCTTCCAAAAACACACCTCACACAGGAAGAAAAAGGGGGAAAAAAAACCCACAAAAAAGAAGAAAGTATACTCTATACACTGACTATACTTCAGTCATCTGTGAGTGCCATTGTATTTTCATGGTCAGACCTGAGGTGTCCGCCACAGTAAAATATACCCCAGATTTTCCTGAACGAAAGATTATCGTTCTTACACATCTTAATTTGGTATCAAAACCTGGCAGTCTGGCACACTAAGATAAAACCAAAGCTAAAATGTTATTCCTTGACTGTAGCTCTTTTCCAGAAGGGAGGCACAGCATGGCAACATTTGATTGTCTCTGGTGCCCAACAGCAGCAGACACACCTACCCCCAGCCTACCTTCACTCTTTTATCACTCCCAACAGCAACACTAGATTAACAGTGGAAGAAGTGCTAAGAATTCTTAAATACCTCAACCTTAGAAATATTCTTCAAGTACATCACCCCATTAACCAATTTATGTGAACAACTGTAATCCAAAGCTGTTCCAAAGACGTGCTCACTTCATTTTACCTGTAGGATTGTGTGAGATGTCAGAGATTCTGCCTGCTGCCTGCAGTAAGGGGAGGCTTGGTGACCCTAGCAGGGAACAATGAAAACGTCCTCTGCCCTCCAGGCTTGCTCAGTTGTTTGCTTCACCCACATTCTGCAAAGAGCTCTACATTCAAAGCGATTATTTAATGGTTTGTTCTCCTCCATGCCATAACCTAGAGAATAGTTAAGTCTGGAAAAAACTTTAAAAAAACCCCAAACAATACACAAACAGATGTATTTCTTCAGAGAACAAGTTTCATATGTTTTTGCATTCACAGAAAGTCAAAACAGACAAGTTACTTTTGTGAACATTTTTTTTAAACTAATTCCTGAAGAGCTTTTAAAAGTCATCTATTCTTCATTACTGTAAATTACTTCCATAATCTCAGAAAATTGTGATAAGGCATTTACAGCAATTTTCCCTTTCCAACAGCAACCAGTGTCTTCTGACCCAATTCCAACTAAATCACCTCGTCTAAGCTTCAATTTGTATCACAGGATTTTTCTTCCAGTGCTGAACACTGACCATTCAATTTACAACCTCCTGCAGCTCCTGTGTGAAACCTTGCCTCTGTTCTGCACCTTTGCCACAAGCTGAGGAAAAAGAAAACATTTCCCAGCAATTCTGTCCTCCAAATCCAAGACATTGATGATTCTAATTTACTGTAACGGCATATACTCACTATCTGATCTATAAACCTTGTCTCTTTAAAAATACATCACTTCCTCCTTGAAGTAAGTTTATTATTTATTAAAAAGGTGCCTTTCTTCACATCACAGCAGTTTATAATAATGTTCAGAGACGTTTAACCTTCAGGACTTGGTCTTACAGATACTCAGTATGTCTTAATAAATACTAGTAAATGCATTACTTGGGATCTCTGTTTAACACTCCTCCATGGCACAACAGACCAGCCATAATTTATCTTTGCACTGTGATGGAAACTATTACTGCCATCTGTGCTGACTCCAGCTGGTATAGGACTAATATGAAATTCTGTTAGCTGCTTTGAGCTGCTTGTTCAGCTGGCAATAATAAAAGTCAAGCTCATTAATAGCAGTCTTGCATTGCAAAGTTTCTGCTTACCTCAGAGAGACAACTAAGCATCTCCATGAACCTTTTCACCATTAAAAAAAAAACCCATGACTATTTACTTGGCACTTGTTTTTAGTAACAATCACAAAAAGCCTCACAATTACATGCTGGAGTTTTTTCAAATATGACTATCAACTGAGACGAAATTACTTACAAAAAAAAAGAAAAGCTGCTCCATCAAGGCAATATGCTGTTTCCTGTATACAAACCAAAATAAATTTCTAAAATCAGAGACCTCTCTAATGCTATTAGAGGCAGTTGAAGAATGAGCATCTCTGAAGCAAATGTTAAGGAAACAGTTTTTTTATCACTCAACCATCACTTAATTGCACAATGATTCAGACTTTACATGTCATTTTATAATTTAAACAGACGAGACAAACTGCTGGATTGCTCAAGCAATCTGTCATCTTAAATACACACTGGAGAATTTTATGCTCCTCTGCTTGCAAATTGCAGAATTTTGGGACTACAATCTGTGAGATAGTAAGGATGAAATTTAACAGCAATTGTAGTGGGCTTTCCATTCTTCCTTCTCTCTGAAGTCACAGCAAGTTACTGTAGGCATCAATAAGCACCAACAACGAGGAAACACAACTTGAAAAGTTTAACTTCTCTTATTAAATGTACAAATGCAGTAGAAATTCTCTTGTGAACTGTTACCAGCTTTTGATTCTATCATGCTCCCCCAAAACTTTTCTTTCTCATTCTACACATTTTGTAAGAAACCCTCTTGACACAGCTCATAATACACAAAGCTCTTTTATCTTTTGTCCTCCTAGAGCTTCTGTCCAAAGCTGTACTCGTCTCAGTGGTCAACCTTCTGCCTTCAAGTGACTCCAGTTTTTTACATTTAGAAGTCATCCCCAATTCCTATCTTTCATTAAACTGCTGAGCCCAAATACAGAGGGCAGACAAATACCAAAGGAAATGCTATTTTTAAAAGAAGGTGTTCCTAGCTGATAGACATGGGCAATGAAAAAAGTTAATTACCACCTTATACTTGATGGTTACCAAAATGTGTTATCACACACTTTCTTTCAAACCTGCAAAATCCCATACTGAGACTCAGAAGAAACTGTTCACATTTTAAAAATTTTCTTATAATAATTCTCATGATTGACCAATATTCCACACCATCAGCAACCTGAGACACAGTATTAAAGAAAGAAAATTTTGTAGGTGTAGTTCTTAGTGCAGGCCTCAAAGACTGAAGATTTTTTCTGATACCAAAAACTTGGAAGGTGGTAACCACCATCCCAGCTTTGTCCAAGCAGCAGGAGGTCAAAGTATTCCATACTTGAGAAAGGAGACTGACTTCTCTCACTCACCATACAATCCAGAAACAGGAGAAGCACAAGGTGATCAAAGGCAAAAGGAAAGACCTATCTCGTTTCTCGTTTCCTCAAGTTAGCAGATATAGTCCTTCTTTCCTTTAGCAGTTTCTTCCAATAACTAAGTAAATGCACTTCTGTCCTCCCCCACTTCAAACCCTTCACTGGACTTGAGCTTTCAGCTATTAGTCTTTAGTACATTATGAAACCTTCCATTCCTTGTATGAAATTATCCATCTACCATTAGCAACAGGAAAATACCTATTTTTAATATTCTTATTTAATACTTAAGTATTAAATAAAACTTAAGTATTACAGCTGAAAAAAATTAACTGAAATACAAAGAACCTCACTGACACTAACATTACCTCTCAGGACACAGTATTAAACAGCTGAAGTGTAGTAACTTCTGATGTCACCTCACCTGACGTGCAAGGCAAGGCACTACCTAATCACACTCTTGAGTTCAAGGTCAGTTGTTCATCCAGTCCAAGTTCATGGTCTACAGTTTCACTCACTTGTCTGTGGAGAAGCGCTGGAACTTCCAGCAGTAAGTTATGCAGCACTTCATTTCAAAAAGCCAGAAGTAAGAAGGTGCATGGGAGAGATTTAACTCCTAAGCCAAAGCAATATGGCCTCTCATCAGCTTGTTGAATTTCAGCACTCATTCATATCGTGACCTTTTAAACTCTGAATGTTCAATATGAAAAAGCATCCACAATACATTTTTCTTCTTTGGAAACTACTTCAGGTTGGATCTGCCATATGCAGAATTATTAGATTACAACAGACATTTTAATCATCTTACCTCTCAAAAAGAAAACCCACAGATCATAATCTGATTTGACCTGTTAATTACTTGTAATTGATGGTATCTTTACTGAATGAAGACAGCTGGAACACTTTGTTCAAGAAAATTGGGAACATGATGAAAAATATCCTTCTGACAGCAAGAACATGCTCAGAACTGATTAATCCTCACCTGTTTTTGAGGTCCCAGAGAATTAAGTGCTCAGAAAAGGCAATTCTGGCAAAGGGATGGAAAACAGGAGCTATTTGATGTCTACTTCAAAAGCATTATATCAAATACCACGTAAAAAGAAAAAATCAAGCCCAAACTAAAATCAGCAATGCACTGTTTTTACAGTATTTTAAAATCACAACTGGTATAACAACCTACAGAGATCTACAACTTACTACTACATTTGTTTACTAAAATATCTGGATTCTTCTTTTGGTTTTTGACTTGTAAACTTTAAAACTCTGAAAAGAAGTATTCAAGCTTTTGCAGCCTTTGTTACAAAAAAAAAAAACCCAAACAAAACAAAACCCAGTTCAAATGTAAATTTAAGAGAAACATGAAAAATCTATTTTAATTTTGAATTCAAGCCCGTCCCATTCCCCAAAAACCCAACATTTCACACAAGCCTATCCAGTCCAACTACTCCCGTAACTCCTGTCACATGCTTCACCAAACCTATGATCACCAGTTTATTCCACGCATTGCTCTGCACATAAACACTGCAATGTGCTTGAAACAAGTCCTAGCAGGTTTTGCTCTGAAAAATGTCTAGCTGGGATCAACAGCTTCTCTCTCCACAGAGCTTGTCCAGTGAATTTGCTGGCTTTGGTGGCAAAATTTCTATTCTCATATTCAAAGCCACTACAAGAAAGATGGATACATCTACTCTTTTCTACCACAGCAACTGGTGTTAAGCTCCAAGAGATACAGTGACAGACAGTACACACACAATGAACTGACAACAGGAAAGGAGGTAAAGAATCTACCCTCTAAAATTCCAGAGGGCTATAATAATTAACAAAAATTTGATTTTGCATCTTTTCAGGTCCTATCATAGTTTAAAGGCCGTACTGACAAAATCAACAACTCTGCAACCTAGTTCCTGACACAGTTTACTCAAAGATTGCCAGTCATCCTAATCACCTTCCCAAACTGGCTTCCTACGCTGTGCAACTCTCACATTTATTGATAGCAGACATCACAGGAACTCTGACTGGCAGCCTGCACAGCACGCTGCTGTCAGAAAATACTTTTTTCCTTACACAATTTGTTTCTCTCTACACACACTTTGACATTTAAAAACACATGTTCAAACAACATGCAGTATTCTCAATGGAATTTTACCCAAAGCCTATATACAGCTCAAATATTTTAAAGCTATGATAATTCTTCTTTCTTAAAAACTCCTACTAGAATCTTTTTTCCCTCTCATTGGCTTGCAGCTAACAATACCCCATCAAAATGTTTTTTGAGCTGTCATCTCAGACTGCAGAGACAGGTTTATTTTTTATGAATATTTGTTTACAAAGAATGGAACACTACTGTATTATTATACTGAAAGGTTGAAGTTTTTTGAAATAGCTTTTCACTGTCATTACCTGTGAGAATTTTAGCCATGTTACAGATTTATCGTGCAGGTAAAAAACCCATACACTGACTCCAGCCAGTCTTTTTTTTTTTTTAACTCAGGGTATAAAACAAAGCAAAGAAGTGGCAAAGAGATAAATCAATGCCTAAAAATAGAGAAGGTGCATGGACCCTTTCATGCAGTGGAAAGCCCCTGATTAGGTACTAAAAAGGGCCCAGCTTCAGCATGGATACAGTGAGCAAAGGAGCACTCCAGAGGGAGAGTTTGAAAATGGGAGAGTCTATACTACCCTGCAGAAATACAGAGAGACCTTTCTATTCAGCAGCAGCATACTAAGCACAGCTGCATTATGAAAAAAGTTATTCCGTTGTAAGATTTGTCTTACTGCAGCAGAAAAAAAACCAACAAAAACCAAAAAACAACCAAATTCTAAATTAGACATCTTAAAATCAAATCAAGCTGTCAGCCCTGGCATGTTTAAGAGCAGGAGAAAGATATTTACCAATTAGAATACAAAAATATAAATACAAATCAGTTAATAATAGAATAGAAAAACCCCAATCCCTGTGAGTACTTACTATAAGGGAAGTTACTCAGAGGAGTGAGACACAGAAAGCAGACAAAAGAGCTGAGACACGAATGACACACACACTACCGTAGTAACTACAGATGATTAAATGTAATCAAAGCTTCCAATTTAGAGCAGGCAGCAGAGTGCTGCTGGGAGTTGATAACAGCATTCAAGCTCTATTCTGAAGCACCATCATTTCCCGAGATAACACTTTACATGGTATCTTTAAAGAGCATGGGAGAATGCAGGTAGAAGGTCAGGAGAACAAAGGGTAGAAAAAGAAGGAAGTTAAACTTGAGGAGAACAGAAAAAGGCATAAATTTTATCTATGGATCTGCTTGCACAGAAATGATGAGGTTTAGTACTCAGATCAGCTGAGTATGTTTAAAGAGCCTGCAGGGTGATAAGTCAGGCCTGGCTACTGGGCCCAGCCCCCTGCATGGTGACCCAGAGACTGCAGGAGAGTGTGTGGCCTGTGCTGGCACCCACTCAGGGGCAGTTAAGAAGGGAGTTCTGGGATTCTGCACTGGCATATGAAGTGCTCACCAGTGATGCTGCACTGCAGTTACACAATGGAAAGTCTCCTTCAAAGAAAGAGAGAACTGTGAAAAATGTATTCCTTCTTGATGATTGTTTTTCTCCTGGTACTGCAAACAACTGTGCTTTAAACTTAACATTCAGCTCCATCAGTAAGTTCAACAGCTGTATTTAATTCAATCTGTGAGTGTTACCTCACTTTTGGGCAAAGTATTTCAACTACTTAGTTTCTAGTATTCAACAAAATACTTTAAATACTACTTAAGACACAGCTTTATAGTTCCATTTAGGACCATCTGTGTTATGATTGCAGTCAGCTCTACCACTCATGACGGGAATAGGCTGAACCACCCCGGAAACAGAAAATCCCAGATAACAGAGAGTACTCTCAGAGGCAGGTTGCAGGTATTCCCAAACCCCAAGTCAGCACCATGGTGTCCATTAGGTATCTCTATATAGCCAGCCCTCACACATGAGTTTTAGGAGACTCACCATCAGCTTTGCCTTGTTACCTGAACATGTGCTCATCCTGCACTTCACCTGAACTAGGAGAGCAGTAGTGGAGGCCCATACCCATACCCTCTGCCCTTTCCTGTCCCTGGCATTGCTCTTGACTCCAACACTGCCACAAACACCAGGTACAGAATGGGCAGCACAGGCTAATAATGAAGCTTTGCTAGACACCCAGACTGTGGGAATCCAGCACTGAGTCTCCTGATCTGACTCTGCACAGGAGGAGCTGAGGCCCCACAAAGCTTATCAGCTAAACTTCCACGACACTGAGCCGCAATTCTTCTGTTTCAGGAGTTGCAACTCAGCTAATTATCTCTGCCATAAATAACCCACAGCCTAAATGATCTACCCAGGGATCTGCCTGCATAGTGAATAGAGTTACACAAAACAAGGAAGAAGAAATAAAGCAGAATTACATTTGGTCTCTCAAAAATCCTTAGAAGAGAATGAGAAGCCATATATTAAGGAACAAGAAAGACTCTGAGCAAGCAGATTGGTCTGAAACACCCTAGAAAGTCATATGAAAGGACACACAGGTTCTGAACTCTGATTAGCATTACATTAATTAGGGAGCAGCATTAACGAGGTCAGCAGTTCTGGGTTAGTAACACTAGGATAAGAATGTGAAGGAGCAAAGTAGGTGAGAAGCAATACTGTAAACAAAACTCAGGTTTGACAAATACAGCATTAAGTTCAAAACTATTTTAAAAGTTTATCACACTGATTCTTCAGTGTAGCTTTCCCTTTTTGAGCATCATCACTAATATTTTAAGCCAGAGCAACCCTCAGTTCTCAATTTCCAATGTAATAAAGAGTCAGCTGTTTCCTTTTTTGCCTAAATAGCCATTCTACTAAAAAAAAAAGGCTAAGACATGTTGTTTGATCAGTAATTCCACACCAGCTTTATTTATTTTCATCTACTAAACCTGCTAACTGAGACATGAAACTGAAAGAGCATGCTACAAGAGAAGCAGCAGCTAAGGCAGGTATCCCATTTCAAATTCTTTTCGATTAACGGTACTTTAAGAGAAAAAAACTACAAAAATAACCCCAACCAACCAACCAAAAATGCCACAGGAGACCAACACAACACAGCCTTTGCTCCTTCTGCTAAGAGGAAAAGTTCCGCAGGGAATTTATAACTTTTCTTCTATTTTGGAAGCAAAAAAGAATTATAATTACAAAAGTATTTCAAATACGAACTATTTCCACCATTATTGGGAAAAAAACGTGCAAGTTTCCTAGTCAAATCAAAACTTACCTTGAGCTCACTGAACTCTGACATTGCTCATTACAGCTACTAGTCAACAGGTTGTCAGACTCTTATCACTTCCAAATATTTATTGAAATTAATTAAATTAGCTAGTTTTAGTTTTTCATTTCCTATATAACAACTGCTTGTTGTCAGTATTTCTATTTTCTTTCCTAGGTAGACACTGCTAACAAAAAACTCCTCACTCAAAATTCAGTTCTGCAATTTCATTTTATAATATCCCATTTCAAAATCCACAAAGACTCAGCATTTATTTTCCCTTTTCCATCTGAGCAAAGGCAAGCTCACTTGTCTCTCTTTTTTGAACCATGATGAAGATGCCAATACCTTGAGAAAAACATTTGAACTATGAGATCCTTCAGATGTCACCCTACAACAACCTCCTATACAAAGGATGACAGATTAAGATCAATTTGGCTTACAGAGGTTTTAATAAAACTAGTTTCACACCTTGGTCATGTGAGTACAAGAGTGTTTTCAAAGTCTATTTGATCTATCTTGCACATGAGCCATGGATTTCTCCCTCATTCAGGTAAGAAATTCTGAAATAGCAACCAACAGTACAGGTCAGACCACACTCCAAAAGAACCGTAACTCAGAAAACCCGTGTGTTGCAAAACACTAAAAGCATTCAGCCCACTCAACACTGCCAATCTGCATTTCTGGGTTTAAACTAGCCCAAAGTCGCAAGAGAACATCCTGAAATTCCAATCAGAGGTACACCACATACCTCAGAGCACACACAAAACTTCTATATGTGAGTGTAGATGGCAGCGAGGACAGCATCAGCATTTCTGACAAAAAGAGTGCCGCTGTCACATTCACATCTGCAAAACTGAAATTTCAAGAACTACTTGAGAGGATGCAGCCTGCCCCACAGAGTAAACAAGGAAGGAGAGATTAGACTGATGTCTGTCCAGGTTCAGTACTTATCCACCGCACCTTGCTGAGAACTTGAAAATAGAACTGTCAAGAGCTAACTTCAAACTTTCACCATGCAGAAGTCAGACATCTCCCTCCTTCAGTACCCAGCAATTCTGACAGTAAAGAGGAATCCAGTCATGGAACTGCAATGCTAAGAGAGACAGAACATCTACTAAATTTATTAAAAGATTCAAGTTACTGTCCCATTGAAAGGGATCTGAGGAGAACACTTAAATGCTCCATCTTCAAACACACTTCATCATCCTTTTGATGGACACACAAGTTATCGTCTCCTGTTAGATTCTTTCACAGTGAATTTAAAAAGGTTCTCATTCATGATATTTAATGTAATAAACAGTAAAAATTCAGTGTTAAAATATGGATTACAGCCATGCACTAAAACATGGCATGGACTTAGCTACAATGTTATAAACACCTCAAACAATAAACATTCTAAGGACTTGGAAGCTCTTGACAAGGAAGCTACATAGCAAGCTACCCAGTGTTCAATGGTCTGTTTACAATAACTGATCTTCCTTTTTGTTTTCAACTTGGATCTCAACCAGAACACCCATGATGACAAGTACCACCCCAGAGAATGCCAGGTTTTCAGAAGGATGAAAAGAAGCTTTTTTTTTGCGGCAGGGGGGTGGGGAGGAAGGCAGGAGAGGTTGTTGGTTGGTTTGATTTTCTCCAACAAGCATTTTAAGGAGTTTCATCATGTTGTTGGGCAAACATTACTGCAGCTCTCTTTTGCCTTTCATTGTCCTGGTTCCCAAGTATCCTTTCCCTATATATTCTACCACATCAGCAGCAAATCCATTAACAAGCCATCTCTTGGGTTACCTTATGTGTCAGTTTCTCTGCAGACACTGAAGCAGCATTTCTCAAGGGCACTCCTATCAAAAATCCAGGTACAAGGCTTAGTTTTACACTAGAAGAATTAGAACTATAGAAAAATTGCTTCTTTTTAAATGTAATGGGCTCTATGGAAAGCACTAGCCTGCCTTCAGAAGAGTTTGTTTCAGAATAGCATATCTTCTGTGGACCCAAAAAGAAGCTCCAAAACAGCAAAATGAGTGCTAGGATGATGGTCCATTACACACTTCAAACAAAACTTTCAGAATCATATGTTTCTCTAAATGTAATAAAACAGCAAAGTGCAGGAGGTCTGCAAATATATTTTGCTCCTCAACTACTTGTTGCTGAGCATTCAGAGGATACTTAAATAATGTATTCATGTCTTCAGCTACATACAGTGAATAAATGAACGTTTCTCCATTTTATCAAATGGCCAGTTTCTATTTCAGCTTGATTTTGCTGGATAAAATTATCTGAAAATGTATTTGAAGTCTAAAATAAATTGAGAAATACCTCAAAATAAAGAATGACAACACAGTATGACAAGAAGGAAAAAATACCAAAACTCATCAAAATGTTTAGGACTTGCATCATTCAGGGAGGTGGCACTACTGAGCCAAAACAAGACTGGAGCACTGCAGACTTGCATCACACTGTGTATGTAAAAACTTACATTGATAGATGCTGACAAAGAAACTTTCCAAAGCAGAACAGGACACCGCTCATTCAGGGCCATAAAGCAGCTCCGCCAGTAGAGAACTTCCACCAGCTCTGTGCCTCCACTGGAATGCTCTGTTGATTTATCTTTTGCAAAAGCATGTCAACTGTAAAACAAGCCTGGGCTTTTGAATCACAAAGTAAAACTGAATTTAAAGTAAATATTCAACAAGAATAAAGTTTTAAAAATTACATTGCAGACAGCGCCAATAACCATATAAGCCAATTTGTTTGGCAGATAAATTGCCCCTTCCACCTCACACGATTCTTTTTGCTTCAACTCTGAAATAATCAAGTTTATGAAATGCCACCTCAGCTACATTGGACATGATTTTAATAATGAAGTCAGACAGAAAGTGGAAACCACATGAGAAGAAGTATCAAATCCTCCAGTTTCTTATCTAAGATCTGCTGTTCCTTGTCATCATGTCAGAATTATTAAGCAAAACAGACTGCTCCACATACAAGTATTTCACAATAGAAAAATTATTGCAGTAGCTGAAAAGATAGATTCAGAATTTTGAAGCCTTACACTAGAAGAAAATTTAATCTTGGCTAGAGGCTTTTGTACACTATTTAATTGGGATTGACATTTGTGTTTAAAAAGAAACCGTGGAATAAACTAATGAAATGTAAGCTCAGTAAATAAAATATGGTGTGTATTTTTTTCATTGTATTTGTAAGCTTAAAATATTCTCTAATACAAAGAAATTTCAGAAAAAAATATTCAAGTGTTGACATTTTCAGCAATATGTTTTTAAAACAAAGCATCAAGTTACCTTATAGAAAGTTTACAGTTCACAATGCATCCTGGCACTTTTTGAAACATACGGAGCAGTATCTCCCTAAGTACATGCAGAGATAAGCATGCCATTCCAGCCACAGCAGCTGCATTGATTCATGTTTACGAAATGCTTAAAATTCTTGGAATATACATACACACTGCAAAAGGAAGATGCAGTGACACCATGAATCTCCAGTCACTACTACCCTGCTGTCTACGCTGTTACTGAACATGAAGAGGCAGCAGCACAGGCTTGGTTTATACTAGTTTTTAAGAAGCAGCTGAGTACAGAACCTGTTGCTAGTGCACAATGAGCCTCTCAGCACCATCTGCAGCATCACCACTAACTATACTAGTTACCATGCACTAACACAAGCACCCAGAAATATTTCAGGCACACCTCTCTGCTGCTGTGCTGACTGATGTACCTCAAATTAATAAGCACCAAAATATATTCATGGCTTAATTTGTCAAAACAGAAGTTGTGGCATAAACTTCTGTTCTGAGTTATAACACCTAAATAACAAGTAAGTCACTATAGGATGATAAGCTGTCAGGGACTTCATGAGCAGCTGTGACTACACAGATTTTCCTACAGTGATCCAAGTGAAATGAGACAGAACATTTGAATTATCTCCTGTTGAAAAAGTTCCACCTTACAAGCCACTAGCTTCACATTATCCAAAGATGATCTATGTGAAAATGTCTCTATTTAGGATGTAACAAAATGTCAAATTGAGGGTGTGGCTGATAACTATAAAATATATTAGTTCAGGATATGGTTATGAATTTATATATGTTTTGATGGCTAAGGGTTGGGTTTTTAAACTATTATTTTTATATTAGAAGGCAACTATCAAAAAAAAGGCCAGAATTACAGAGGATAACACTAACCAACCACAACATAAGAAAACCACTTACTCGCTTTTCACCCAAAATGAGAAATTACATAAAGGGACACGCTCCTCTGGCATTGAAAACAGCCTGTATAACTCCTGCACTTCATCAACATGGATATCTTGAGCTCAAGTCATTGATTTTCAACTCCTGTCAGCAATGCATTTTTCTGGTTAAGCTTCATTTCTAAGATAACTTACGGAGGTCCTCTATCACCCCCCAGCAAACACCCATCTCAAGCTTCACACAGAAGGCACACACCAAGCTCCATGAAACCTCAAACTCTAATGACCAATTTCATATCAACACACAAAGTCAGGTACTGGCTAGACAAACTTACAGCCCTTGTCCTGCCTCTTGTAACACACACAGCAACACTACTTCCAGGCAAGGACACAACTGTTTTAGTTAACCTGGGCCTTTGGGTCACAAGTTAATTCAAGAGTTGAGTCCTGTGGTGCACATCATTGCACAGCAGGGACCTTTTTGTTGTGGGCTGCACTCACTGTCTCCAGCCAACACTTTCACACTTCCTTAAAGAGCTTTCTCCACTCTGCCATCAGTAACAGAAAGTCTCCCAAAATATCAAACAACCAGAGAAATTACTCAGTTAAGCAAGAGCATCTGCACAAGCAGTTGGCATCTCTCTAGAGCGGGCAGTAATTGTTTCCATGAATAGATTCAAACCATGCCCAGGGCAGGCCAAATAAGCAAAGGCACTGCAGTACTTTCCCATCATTAAGGACAGTCTGTCCATGCAGGAGACACTGGCACCGCAGCCAGAGGCAGCCACCACTACTCACTCTGCACCAGAGGAACGCAGGCGTTCAAATCTGATAAAGGCTCCAACACAATAGCAACAAGTGCATTCGTCAAATTGAAGATTTAGCTCTAATCTTATTACTAGAAGTACCACCATGTTGGATGCCTGAACAGCAGCTGCCTGCCTGCACAGGCTGCCCTGCAGGCCTGATCAGAGCGAGAAGGGATTCGCTTTGTCCCTGACACTTTGTGCCAAGATTCAGAGCCCAGCTCTGCTCGGCACACAGACCTGCTCGGAAGGGCAGCTGGTGCGCACTGCTGCTCCCTGAGCTCCGGCTCTGCAGCACCCACACTTCTTCAGCACTTCCTGAAGTATCTTGAATCTAACCCACACCTGGGTCACAACATGTTTACAAGCATCATTTAACTCTAAGTTTTTAAACTATTAAAGTACAGTTAACTAGAAGTCTAGAGTCTTACCACATGCATATTTAATAAAACTACTAGATGCACAACAGAGCAGAGAATCTTGTTTTCAAAACAAGACAACTGCCTCTATTTACACTAAGGGGGTAAGGAGGTGAAAATAAAACTTTTCCTTTAGTCCTGACATCCCCCCAAAAAGGACAAAAATCCCCCTCTGTTTTAAGAGAGCTGCAATTTTTTTTAATTCATATTTCATTTCAACAGACAACATATTCAAGGTGTATTGACTAGTAATCCAGAGCTCAAAAACACCCCTGGCTGCAGAAATAAATATATGCATGCATAGCTGTACCTTCTCAACACAGAAGCTAAGCATGTCTATAGGGCTATTGATCTTTTCAAACATATTTTCCTGTCCCATAATTAGGTACTTCCAACATAGCAAAAGAGTAAAATTGGACAGGTTTGAAGCTGCACCTCATTCAACTGTGTTCTACTCAGAAATATTTGAATGTAACACTCAGTAGTCCAAAAGCACAGAATGGCTACAAAGCAACCACTGCCTAAACATGGTCATTCTAAGAACAGTTTTCCTTCTCCTCAAATGCTTTATCTATTTTTATTCTGAAATTTTGCCAGCTGAGTACTACAGGCTGCTTACCAATGATGCCAACAGCTTTCAACAGTAGTTTCCTCTAGGAATCACTCTTAAAGAGCAAATCACAAGGTCCTATCAGCAGTCTGGATTTTATAAACATGGTATAATAACGGATGTTGCATTTACTCACAGTTCAGGTCACCTCATGAAGAACCAAGAACCGTATCACACAGTATTTTGGACTACAAGTTTGTGCCTCATTGTGTTCCAAATTTCATGAAATTTTACAACAGCAGTTTCAAGGAACTGCATCTAGTGTTGCATCTGAGGCATGGATGGACTGAAGCAATGCAAAAGTAGCTCCCAAAATGACATTTTCCAACCACACATAATTCAAATCCATCTCCTCTACCAAGGTTCAAAGCTAACAGTTCACATCCTAAACACTGATGTCTAACAGAAAAGTTAGACAGGTCAAAGTCAGATTACTTTTACAATTTCCTGCAAAGATAAAAGTTGTTCCCTTCTACTATTTTATGATCCACCTCCAAGAGGTGATAATTTAAATTTCACACATCAAAGGCGTGATCTGGTCAGTCATTCCCTCAGATACGGAACTAATTAGCAGCTGTCTTATTTCAGCTTCCAGAAGTTTCAGTTTGAAAAAGTTACCATTACCATGAAGGCCTACAACAGTGCTCTTCTCTCATCTCAGGTGCTACTCAAAGCAACACATAAAAAACGATGAAGTACTGCAATCACCAAGGGAGGGACCGTGCACTAAAGACCATCCAAAATCAGGTTTTCTCCAAAGCAGAAGGAGAAACAGCTGTTTTGTGAGCAAGAAGAACCAGAGTTCTAGGACAAGCTGTCTAGCTAGGGATGAAAGCTGTGCTTCAGATATTAATCTTTGAAAGTATTATGACCTACAAAAACTAGATAGACACACACACTAGTTCCCAGCTATTTATTTTATTAAAGAGCTTAAACCTATGAAAAAAAAATAGAAAGCCCCCATATATTCTGGAATCTTTAGTCATTCAGTACTGTCAGAAGAGGGTTTTTTTACATAGAATTGGGCTTTGGTGCTACTTGTCTTATCAAAATGAGGATGGAAGAGGGCAGAACAAACAAGTCATAACATGCTGGGGTTTTTTTTAAGAGTTAAGACAGGCAAGAAAGATACTTTCAGGTAAAGGTGAGATTTTGAGTTCAGCTCTACAATCTGAGGACTTCTTTCTTATTTTCTGCTCTGAGATTTTTATTAAGGCAAAGTTTGCAACAGGCTACTGTCCTCTAATGGAATGAATTTCCTAATAAGTGAATTTGTGTTTCAGTTAAAATTACAGATGAAATAGCATTTCAGTTCTACTGTCTCCATGGTTCCTTGTTTATTTCTGTCAAGACAAATATTTTGCTTACTAAAGGAAAAATCATGTCATGAAGAACTGTTATCACGGAGCTAAAATAAAAGTTTTCACATCCTATGTGGTAAAAAGTGTAGCTGAAAGAAAAGGAAGGAAAGAAGGAAAGCATATTCTAACAATCAGAAACAGAGGAGGAACCAACCCAGCAAGACCTCATTTGTTCTACTGAAAAATAACATCCATAGTGTAAAGTCAGATCTTTAGTAGACAGAGATGTGAAATCTACACTGTAAAAAATTACTCAATCATTTTGCAGGATTATCTATGACTCTATACTCTAATTATCTCATAGTTACATTTTAATATGGCACCTTGTTGCCAACAACCAAATACAAACATTTATAGCAGGCCAGTAGGATGTATTCAATTGGTTTAGATACATAATACCCATTTCTAAAAGACTATAAATTAGAATAGGTTTTTTTTTTCTGTGAAGAGAGTACTTTGAGATAGGAAATTCAGGCTGCCAGGTAAATACAGAAGAAAAATCAGGGAGCTCCCAGAAACTTTCTTCTTGGGAAGAAATTGAAATCTATATTGGTTTGGGAAGGAAATGCCTGAGAGACACGAGATGTAACTAAAAGAACACACAAGCACACTTCAGCACATATAAAGGAAACAACTGCTACCAGTAAAAGCAAAACATGGGTTAAAGGTATGAAGTCCAACAACGAACTTCCAAAAACTTTGCCAGCACCAGAGATTATACCTGATAGCAGTTAATGAAAACCGTTCCTTTTTGAACTCTGTCTCTTATTATTTCAGTTGATAAAGATTTTCCTGTGCCTTTCAGACTCAGACTGTTCTGTTTTACTATGTTCTGGTTTTCCTCCTTCATTAGTTTGGAACACTGGAAGTCATGTGCCTGTGAGCAACAGCAGGCCTGCTGCTTATAAAAAGACAGAACACTTGCATTTAATAACAATTACTATTTTGTAGCTGCGTTTGTTATGGTGTGAGTGCTGTGTGGGCTAGCAGTTAGAAGATGCAGTCAGAATCCTGTTCTAATTTATGGTTATAACTTTACCTCTAGTACAATAATGAAAGTTGAACAAATGACAGCACTGTCTGGGATTTTAGGCCTTTTACATCACCTGTAAAACTAGCATTATTTGCCCATCTAAAATCTTTCAGAACTATCCTTAATACTGCCTTAAAGACTAATTAAAATAATGCAACTGAATTTAGATTTAATTCAAAAACTCCATACAGCACAGGCGAAGCTAGTAAAATATGATTTTCCTAACCTTGGATGTTCTTCCAAGAGCAAATTTCCTAATTTTGTAGTTATTAAAGAGTTACCTAACTTTACTTTAGAAAATTCTGTCAGTACCTTTTAAATTTTAACTGAGAGAACAAAGCAAATAAAGAGCATGGTCCTGAATTCTACTCCCTACACCCTATAGTCTCTTGGCTTCAGCTAAATTAAAAAAGCAGCCCTGGAAACCAAATTTGCTTTAGAAGGCTTCTTATTCCAAAATGCAGCACAAACTTGTACTACCATTCAGCTAGAAAAGGGAAATTTCCATATAAAAAGATAAAATGCAAAAAGGGAAAGGTAAGACTAAACAGTATATTAAAATAATGCATGGAATAGAGAAAGACCAATTAATCATCCTAACAAATTAAATCATTTTTGAAATGACATGGTTGCTCTGAAAGAAAAATCCAGTTAAGCTGTATAAAAACAAGCTACACAAAGCAAACCAAAAATCCGTTTGACATCTCTAGGCCTGCCAAGGCATCAATCCAAGTACAAGCAGCAACTACTCAGCAATTCAGAGCCAGTTTATACAGACATTTTATCATGGGTACACATAGAAGAACAGAATCCAAGTCTCATCATGAGAAATTAAACTATTTATATTGAGTAAAAAATATAAACCAGCAGTTTAGCACCGAACGTAAGGATGCTCATGAGGTGCTAGAAAGCCCATTAGGCATTTGACAGATTACAACGTCTGCCTTTAATTAAGCAGGCACCCAAACTATCTGTTTGCACTAATGAGAGTTACTTCTGATCAGTATTTCTGACTGTTCCTTCCAATAACACATCTGGCAGTTGTTTCAAACACACAAGTGAGCAGCCAGCCAAACTCCAGCCTCACACTGTGCCGCAAGCAGGACAGCTATCCCTTGCCAACACAGCTGCCGACGGTGAGGTCGCACACAAGCGTCACAGCTCACCCATAAAGCTCTTGACGTAGGAACAGAAGCCAGTTCCCACCACGAGAACTTATATATTTTATAGATATTAAAGCCTGATAAACACAAGACACACAAAAGACAGTGAGTCAAAAGACAGTCACTGCACAGTCTCACTGAATACCTGCGAGCCAATGTGCACAAGAAAGATTCCCACGTTACCAGCTCTTCATTAAACTATCTGGCTCTTAGTCTCTCAAATCTATTGAAATAGTGATTTTTAATTTTTTTTTTTGCTTTATAAACTCTATGTATATTTTATGTTCTCATACCTGTCAGTTCCACTCACTTTGAGGAGTTTGTCATTCTTACTACAGCCATGTTGTGACGGAAGCTATATACACACCTCAATAAACTCCTGTTTATTGAAAAAAAAAACCCATACATTCTAAAATAAAGTAATTTTTAAAAACCCCCAAGATTTCCACTTCACAGACGAGCTGCTAAGACCCAGAGAGGCAGCAAAACTTACAGAAGATCACACAAAGATCTTTGAAAGAAGCAGGAAACAAGTACAGATCTTTCAAGATGCAGGCCAGCACTTTAGCCATAACAATGGTTCTGAAGACAATGCAAGTTGGACCTAAAATAAACTGGTGTGATTACTGCTATGTTCTAGTAAGTGGGTTAATGTAAGAAGCACCTTCACACCTTGGACATGTTAGAATACAAAAGGTCTCAACCTTTTCTGCTGGAAAGCTATAAAAGCATGACACTCTGCCTTTGCAAAAAAAACCAAAAGAATCTTTTCACACTACATTTTCTTCATAACTATTATGAACTGAGTCAAAAATATTTTTTAAAAAGGCTTAAGTAGTAGGAAGGTGCTAGGTTGAAAATCTCCATATCCATTCAAATGATTTCTCACTCCCTGGCATTAAATGCATTTAACAGACCAATTGAACTTGAGCAGTCAACAGGTAACCGAGCAGATAAGAATACAACTGAACACACGAGCATACAACGTAACTACTCCCCTTGCACCTCCCTGTCTTTCCCCACACTCCCTCAAAGGAAAGAAATCTTTTCCTGTTCTAATCTATTTTTACAGTCTAGTGCATTGGTATTTTGGATTTTTTCCAAGGGTATTCTTTACTGGGGCATCACAACTAAATGCCAGATTTCAGAATTATTTTAGCATATTCTCATAGGGTACTTCACAGAACGCCACTGAATTAATAGAGGATCTAGCAATTACAGCCTTTTCAAATGCAAATAGGTTCAAAACCTAGTAAACAAAGTTATATATTAAAAAAAAAACTATCAGTAGCATAAAAATCAGATTCTGCTTCTTGTTCCCCACAGGTTACACCAAGTTGTTAACAGCCTACATGCAAGGGAAATTTCTGAAAACAGCACACACAGTCCAAGTCCTTACCTACTCAACAGTTTATTTTTTGAGCAGTCAATCAAGAATCAACTTCTAAACCTGGGAGACTAACAGGGATCTTCTGTCTCCACACTGGCTACCTATGACTGCCCCAGGAAGCCAGGTAAAGAACCTACCCTTTCTTTCCACGGATGCAAGCCCAACGCAGCAGCGGCGGCCAGCGCTCGCCTCTCGCCTTCTCCCTCCCACCGCAGCCCCGAAAAGCACCGAGCGACCCCCTGGGGCCCCCGCCGCTGCCCTGACAAAGCCAAGCGAGGCGTCTGCGAGGGCGAGGCGGAGGAGCCGGGACTGGGCTTCCACTCGGGGCACGGCGACTCGGCGTTTTACCTTTCTCCTTGCTTGGTGTTGGAAGGCGGCGGGTGAAGCACAGTCTGGTTCCCTTCCATCTCCACGATGCACTTGGTATTCAGGTCCAGCTCTGCAAGGCGACACGGCGGGGGCTGTAGCCAGGGCGAGCCAGGGCGAGCCAGCGCCCCCCGCCGGTGCAGCTCGGCCCCCGCCGGCTCCCCCGGGAGCGAGGGGCNCCATCTTCCGCCTCCTGCTCCTCCCGCCGCGCCGCCGGGAGTGCGGGCGCCCAGGCAGGCGGCGAGAGGGCGGGGAAAGGCGATGGCGCCGGAGAGCGTCGGAAACAGCCGAGCGCCTTCGGCACGGGGGCGTGGGGAGACTCCCTCTCCCCCCGCCCCATCCTCGGCCAGCCGCTGCTTCCCAGGGAGCACGCGCGGAGGGATGCGCGTTGCGCGGGAAGGCGGCGCTGGCGGGAGCGGGGATGCTGCGGGTGCGGGACGCGCCCGCGGGCCCTGCCCGACAGCCACCGTCCTGCCCTTGTGCAGGTGTGCGCCGCCACCGCTTGCCGGACGGTACATCAGGTTTCCTTGGGGCAAGGAAACGAAAAGCCACAATCTGCGACGGAAAAAATGTCAGGGGGTGTTTTTTTGACAAAATATGCGCAACCCAGGATGACCTGGGTGCAACGTGTGTGGAGGCCTGGAAGCGGTGCAGCACCTCGAGGTGATGGAGCGACGAGCCCTGCCCGGGCTCCAGCCTGCATGTCACCTCCTTGGCTATGAAGGGCTACCTGCGAAGCTCCGGGGCCACTCGCGCTGTCCTGCTGTTCCAGGCAACGACAGGCCACCACTGACGAGTGCCAGCCCAAACGCTGCAGGACAGGGTAGTGGCCAGTTCAGTATTGGGGGAAAGCATTGCGAACAGAGGTGTTTTACCAGAAACTGAGAGCTCTGAGGATGCCTGAGCTTCCAGTGGGCAAGCCAAGAAAGATTTTTAGTTAAAATTGCAATAAGCTCTTTTCAAAGTGTCCTCTTAAAGCCTTTTCTCCCTAGAAGTGTTTCCTTAGCTTCAGTAAAATATCTTCCCGAAGAATCAATCCTTATTATTGATGCAGCTAACTGGCAAGAATACCAGTGCAAAACAGTGATGTCTGTAACATTTTCTTTACGGAAGACAGGCTCAAACCCAAATGAGATTATTCTGTCTACTCTGGGGCTAAACCACTGTTGGGAGAATGGGCTAAACAACCAGTGAAGAATAGATAGCTGCATCGAGAAAGAGCAGACCTTTCAAACAGAGGTGGAAACAATGGAGGGAGGCTTAGAAGATCAACCCCTTCCTGGCTGCCAGCACACCAACCAGAAGGGCCCTGCAAAGCAACTGAGAGGAATGTTTCTGGAGGAGGCCTGGCTGTCCCAAATGGTCACAACTCGCAGGAATGCCGAAAGGAAACGAGACACGCACTTAGCACAGCAAAAGAGAAAGGTTACCAAATAGAGCCGGGCATCTGGAGAACGTCAGCAGAAGTAGCTGGTGCATGTGGACTTCTTGCCTGTAGAAGCAGGCATAAGGAATTAAGTTGATTATGAAATGCATCATAAGCATGTGGCCCAACGAGTAAAGAAAAGGAGTGATGTTGACATGAGACATCCTATTTACTGCTGTAGACTGTAAGAACCCAGATCAAAGTAAGCACTGGCTCAAGACAAGGCATGAGGTCTGAAATGGCTGTGCAAAAAGGGAGTTGTTCTGTGAAATCTGGACTGCTGGGAAAGAGAAGACAGCCAACAGATGGAAGGGAAAATACTCCCTTCCGTCTTAATTTTCCACCTCTTAGCGGAAAAACTACATCATTGCAAGATTACATAAAAACAATTACATTAGCTGAAGAGAAACTAAAGGGAGTCTTTATGAGATTGACTATGATTTTAGCTGTGGGAAGAGTCCTGGGAAGAAATTTTTAGGAATGTCTGGTATAGGCTTGTGAATTATATTCCACCATTTGCAGGTACAGAAAGCCAGCCACGCAAAACTGTTTGAAAAGGCAGATGCAACCTAGTTTGTTCTAACGCAGACTGTAACTGTTCACTTCTTGTGAAATTCTGATTTATTCTAGTGTTAGGTAGTTGAGAAAGAGATTTTTAATCTTTCATTCACATCAATGTACCCTGAAAGCAGCTGCCAAAAATGTTGTCTTGGTTCTGCCAGGTGTTTCTGCCCTCTCAAGAAAGGGCTTTTGGCAAGATTTGTACCATGACCTGACCACACCTATTGGGCAGCATGCTTATAGTAGAATGTATTTCTGGTCTCCCCTAACCCTTTGCCATTAGGGCAGAATAGGAAGAGGGTCATGTTATAGAGGCCCCATGAGATTATTAGGTAGATCAAAGAACAATCTGTGAATTCAGGCCGATGAGACGTTTCTCTTCCGGCATTGTATCTCCCCCATTGAATACCATATGGAACCCTTTACATCTCTGTCTTTGCTACCAGTAGCAACTGAGGATGAATGTCTCTCACCTGTCAGAATTTGTTAACTTGATCAGTTTACATGCCCCGTGGGAACTGGCAAGGGATACTGATGGGTCGCTAACCCATCGGAATTAGCTGCCAGCTATCCCAGACATGCTGATGGATGGATGGGAGATACCAGATGAGAAATGACAGCTTACTGCTTCAGCAGTGAGAAAAGATGGGAGCTGGAGAAAGTGGAGACTGATGGTGGGTGGGGGGAACTCAGATGGAAACATGGGGATAAAATCATCTGGAGCCGTCCTTCCCTGATTTCCCTTTCCTCCCCCTGTTTTCCTCCAACCTCTATTTTTTTCTGGCTCTCTACTACTGCAGTCAACAGGAATTTTGGAGCTTAGGGCCAGGATTTAATCTTTGTCTGCTTCTTGTTTTCCTCTGTTTCATTCTTCTTTCTTGCCTTAGAGCATTTCTGTACATTTGCCCATTGATCCACAGTTAAGCAAAGAGCATAAAGAACACATTGCTCCTTCCTTTGGTTTGGTGGGAAGTTTCAATTGCTCCTCATCTTCCCAAGGCATAACACAGGTAATGGGATTTGATGTGATTTACCCATGTCTTCCCATATATTCTGAGCAGGAGGATCAATTGCTCTGCTTCATGACATGGAAATGAGGGAGTGATGCTGTGCATCCAGGTTGATGCCTGGAGCCCTGATGGTGTTCCAGTGACCTCCTTTCTTCAGCAAAGGGCAAGGAGAAATGTCACGGAGCCTGCCAAGAATATCTATCTTGTCAGCAGCATCCCCAGCACGTACCTTACGGTGCCTGACTGATGCATGCTGTCACTGGCACATCTAACTTCATCTTGTGTCACAGGAGCCTGAGAGGAGGAGGAGCTGGCAGTAGTGGGAGCATGGGAAAGCAGTGCTCTTCTTTTGGTGTTGAAAGTGATAAAAGAAAGACAAAGTGTTTAATTTTATAGCACCTGAAATCCAAGAGATTCTTACAATGAAGGTTTTTACTACTAGATTTAACCCAAGGAGCGTATTTTATTAGACTGGCACAAATAAGAGTTTTGTGTTTCCAAAATTTTGTGAAGTATTTTTTAAAATTTGAATTAACAAAGAAAAAACTCTGTTTTGAACCCAAACACATTATAGCATCATCCAGTCAGAAAGAGGTAAAATGAGCAAATATATAATATTTGTAATATAAATATAAATAATATATAAATATTATAAAACCAACAGATATTTTAAAAGTTAATAATCTAGTACATTGCACTTAAGTTAGGAAAAAACAGGGAGAAACCATAGCTTTAACGAAGTAATTGATAAATCATTCACTCTTCATGTTGTTGAAAAAGAAGAATGGCTAATAATTAGTGCTTTTTTTTTAAATAGCATTTAGCACATAGGAAGGAGGCATGGTTGTTATGAAAGGGAGAAATATTTCATATTTCGGACGGGTGGGATAAAATATGACTATATTTGTGACAGGACACAAAGGAGTGTCCTGTTATGCAGACAAACTTGAATTTTTCATTTAATAAGAGGCATTTAGAGAGTACCTGAGAGAGCAAATGTCTGCCCATAACGGCAAACTAGGAACCAAATTTCAAAGTCACACATCACTAGGTTTTGCAAGTAACCCTGCTGGACAGATGCACTGAATTTACAAAAGAGTGTGAGGGCAGGAATTTAGCCAGTGACATGTCTGAGGGCACTTTGCAGGCTGCTTTTCCACTTCCTTCTTGCTCCAAATTCAAGCTGGACGTTAGTCAGGCTGGATGGTTGCCACCTCTGTCTTATCAAAGATCTGTTTTGACTGTCTCTAAAGCTGTGCAGGAGGCATGAAAATTGTCCTCTATGTCCAGCATATTTATGGCAACGCTGGGCCCAGAAAGGGGCTGCAGTGACAAATGCTCTTCTGACACTCAGAAAAAAAATGAAGCAGTTTGAACTGCCAGCATTAAGAACAAATGCAGAATATATGCACCTGAACATTAACCTGCCTGACAGGTGCTGCTCAAAGCTACACAAGGTAAATAGCTTTGAACAGGCATTGCAGTTTAAACCTACCTCAGCTCTAAACAGAGTTGGCTTTCTGTGATGAAAAGATTAAATCTGTTCTCACAGGCTAATTTACAAATGTTTTTAATTACCTGATTGGTTTTACCTGCTAGGGTGATGACCTCTGCTAGACCCTAGCTCTGCCTCCATGCCCACCCTGGCTTCTCCACAGTAGATCTCACACTGGGATCAGAGGTGAACAATTACAACAAATGAATGTCCCCAGGACAGGCGCAGTCACATCTCCATCAAGCTGAAACATTCCTTGCTGTGGGGGGAAAAATATATCACATGCAATTTCACTGATAAAATGTGGTGTTTTCTCCCTGCCTCTGATACAATATTGCAATAGGCTTTTATAAACTTCATCCCGAGATCAGTGCAGTAAATGAAACTAACCCACCTGTAAGAGTAGCTGCTCAATTTTAGCTACATTTAACTCCATGACCATTCTGCAGAGGACAGTATCTTTGCTCCACTCACTGAAGAAGAGGGGGCAGGGAGCTCTGTTCCCCATCTCCTATCACTTAGAACAGAGAAATAGTTTCAAATTACTGTGGGAACTTTAATGGTCATTACTACCTACAGATGAGAAGTCCTATTAATAGAAACAAATGATCTTAGAAGAGTAATGCAGCTATAGCAAGAAATTGCTGGGCAGTAAAAAAGGGGGAAGAGGTAGCAAGGAAACTGATGGGAAGTAAAGAAAATTTCTTTATATTGTTCAGATACATTTCTCTATACTACAAAAGTGTGACTAAAGCTTTTACTGAATCCAAACTGAACCTTACTGTCATCTTGGGAGGGATTTGGTTATGGCAGGAAATTTAACATCCCTGCAATTATAACCTCAGATATGAGCAACAGTTGTGTCTTCCTCTGACAGCTAGCCGTGTTCTATGTAGCTCACATTCCTTAGTTGTCCAGGAAATAAATGGTGGCTTTATTTACATTTTTGTTGCTATTGATGTTAATTATCTGTATGCCATCTGTTTTTTACTTCAGGGAACACTCCACCCCCAACTCAAATACCTTCCTAAATTTGTATATACCAGGGAGAGCAGGACTGTGGGTCTTCATCCTGGACTCAACCAAGTGAAAGAAAACCTATGTAGTTAGTAATCACTTCAGTTATTTCCTACAGTGAAAGAAGAGGTAGAGATGACATGATACAAAGCATAGCTGAGATTCCACCTGGAAAACTCAGTACAGCATTTAGGAAGGGAAGTTCAAAAGAGAACAGACCCATTAAAGGGTTACTGGGAGAACTGTGGATTGGTGAACATTATCAAAGAAGAGCAGACTAAAAAAGTTCAGTTTGTTTAGTCTAGCAAAATAAAGACTGAGAAGGGATATGGCTGTTTATGCTTTCTTTCAGGCCAGTCAAAAGCATGGTGCTACTGAAGTTCCAGGAAAAACACTAGGACAAGAACAAATGAGAGTAAACTCTCTTTTATACAGTCCTTTTATTCTGTGCTGCATTAAGAGGAGCACTGCCAGCAGGTCAAGGGAGGTGATCCTATCCCAGCACTGGTGAGGCCACACCTGGAATGCTGTGTCCAGTTCAGGGCTCTCCAGTACAAGAGGGACATGGACATAATGGAGACAGTCCAGTGAAAGGCCACAAGGATGATTAAGGCTCTGGAGCATCTCCTAAGAAGAAGGGCTGAGACAACTGGGGCTATTTAACATGGAGAAGACTCAAAGGGAGGAATCTTAACAAGGTATAGATACATCTGAAGGGGGTGCAACGAAGAGGGAGCCAGGCTCTCTTCAGTGGTGCCCAGTGACAGGCCAGGAGGCAATGGGCACACACACTGACACACAGGAGGTTCCCTCTGAACATTGGGAAACACTTTTTCACTGTGAAGGTGACTGACTACTGGCACAGGTTGCCCACAGAGGTTGTAGAAGCTTCATCCTTACAGTTACTCAAAAGCCGTCTGGACATGATCCTGTGCAACCAGGTGGCCCTGCTTGGGAAGGGGAGTTGGACCAGATGGGCTCCAAAGGTCCCTGCCAACTCCATCCTTCTGTGCTTCTGTCTTAGGCTGGAAATGAATTGACTTCTACCCCCAGAGTAATGAATGGCTTCTTACACAGAAGAACAGAGGACTAAATTAAGCTAATTTTAAGAGTGAGCTTGATTGGGTTAGGTGACGTGATAGCAGGGAACCTTTCCCACTGACCCTACCAGACATGTGCCACTATGCAGTCTTTAAACATCATGGTGATGATAATATTATATGGTAGTGGAAAGGGAAGGGAAAGGAAACAGTTTTGTACTCTTAAAAAGTAAGATCACAAGGTCCCAAAGGAACTGACATCACCTCTCTGTGGTTATATAACTATTAAGTTATGAAAAGGAATTGATGTTAAATTAATAGAGTTTTCCCTTTTTTTTTCTTTCAATTTTCTACTATGTATTAGTAGAAATCAGATGCTTTGCCTAAGTAAAAACCAAGTGCCACAGCTGGTTTGTAAAGCTATTTACAATTTAAATCAGTAGGCAAGCCCCAGTGAACCGAAGGAAAGGACAACCCTGCCATTATTCCCCCTACCCAGAAAGCTCTCACCCCTCTTCATCTTTATGATTAGGAATGTCTGGTATGCAAACATCACTGCAGCACATCCATGCAGTTCTCTTGTGACTGCAAGTCCCAAATTGAGATTAAGGGCACTTTGTGAGCAGGGAGCTGGCTCACAAACATTGTCCAGAGCATCACTAATTATTATGCATTTTCTAAGTGCAGGTGTGCGCCTTTCCACAGGTAGGAAAAGTGAGTGGGAAAACTGCAGCCTTCAAGTGTCTTCAGTTAGCAAACAGATACTACATGCAGTCTGTCAAACACACAGTAGTGCTCAGACTCTGTCTTCAGAGGTGAGCCTTATGCTCAGTAGGGATGAGTGGGAAAGCTGTAAATATAAACAGCCTGATTAGTGGCAGCAGCCTCTTGGAACAAGAGAGCAACCTTCCTGTTAACCCTGCTGCACTTAGTCACAGTCCCCTTGTTGGTTTACTGTCTGCTTTGAGAGAGAAGCTGCACTTTGCTGGCTACCATGGGAGAGACTTGGAACTGGGGCCCTGCCCCTGGGAGGAAGAGGAGGGTGGGGAGGGAGGAGTACATCCACCAAGCTTGCTTACTAAGTAAGCTGAGCTGTTAACCATGCTGGCCAAGCCAAAATTTCTCCTTACGCAATTACTTTTTAGCGATGCCTGCAAATAAG
Organism: Leptocoma aspasia; assembly: GCA_013399835.1. Taxonomy (NCBI): domain Eukaryota; kingdom Metazoa; phylum Chordata; class Aves; order Passeriformes; family Nectariniidae; genus Leptocoma; species Leptocoma aspasia. The sequence goes on from VXAX01000708.1 coordinate 486,099, forward strand.
CACTCTAGCCAAATGTGTTATCTTTATAAAGTGTGGAGAAGGAAAAAAGCTCTTGCTTGAAAGAGATTAGAAAGGAGAACGGTACACACAGGCACGTCAGCAAAGTAAGGAAGCTGACTGAGGCAAAGCCTTGAGAGAGGAGGTGGAATTGTGTTTGTTAAAACACATGGAAGTCAGCTCAGCACAGATCTTGGATCTGTGTGCTGTCTATTGAAGTCATCAGCAAGACTCACATTAGGTTGAGCAGGTTTCATCAGTTCTTGTAGAAGGTAGAAACAAGTGCTGAAGGTGCTAATTAAGGTGCATAATAAGACTCATGATCTTTTATTTAGAAAACAAAACACCCCATCATTTCTCCTCCCAGTTCTCTCCAGTCTGAAGAAAACATACCAAAAATAATAATCTCATAACTACCACCACCACCAAAATTAAAAAACATACCAAAAATAATAATCTCATAACTACCACCACCACCACCAAAATTATCAGCAACAGATCATACTCTCATCTGTCTATTGAAGACCGTCAAAGAGTGCAACCACTGGGTATCCTCTGTTGTCACGTTGCTTCAAGTTTTATCTTCTGTAACACATGACAAAAGGCTTGCTCTTTGCAGATAAAAATATAAATTGAAGAACAGATGGCCTGTGGGAGCTTCCAAGCTTCTTGTAGGTTGTCTACACCAGCATTTGAAAACTCACACCAATTACAGCAATCACCCACAAAATACAATACAGGGTCATGGTCACTGGGACCAGCCTACTGCTATTGCAGAGGACTGAAAAAACCCCCAACAAACCAGTGACTTGCAAGTTAGTGACTTCTGATTTAATTTTTCCCACAGTCACTATTACAAATGGAGCTGCACAGGAGGAGCTGGGGTAGAAAGGTTCCTAAAACTGTTAGTCCAATTAAAATTTAGTCCAGTTTACAATTAAAACACACAGTTTTAATTGTACAGTCCTTCACCCTCTTCTCTCCTGTAATAAAGTTTGCATTGCCTGTCTCCCAAAGGCATTCCCTGAATGACTTAGGTCCTTTCCCACTGTTCATATTGTGATCTGAGGTTTCCTCCCTTTAATCTGACAGCAAAGATGAAAGGCTCTTTTAGAAAAAAAAAACACGGCAAAACCAAAACATGGACAGAACCTCTGGGGGGAATAAACCTTTCTTCTGAAATCAAAGTGGTGAGGACACACATGTACGGTTTGACTGAACAACAGCTAATGAGAAATACAGTTCTGGATTGGACTAAACCAGCTGGAAGAATGGGTAAGGGTTGTGCAGAAGTCACAAATGGGAACAATGTGATTGAAATTCAGAAATCAAAACTTTAGACTTATCATCAAGAACACTGACTTGAGGTTTAAGTCAAATCAAACAAAAGGGTGAAAGTCCATGGCTTCATATAGATAGATGTCTGATAATAATTCAGTTGCATGACTTTTATTTTTCCAGTGAGAGAGGTACAAGAAAGACAAGATTTACTTCTGCCTTCAAGGCACACTTTTCTAAGTGGTTTGAGTTTGTTTGGTTTGTTTTTTGGTTTTTTGGTTTTTTTTTTTCTTACCTCACTAACACTGACATAGTGGAAATATGTGAAATATAGTATCAGCTGCATTTTAATGATAACACCATCCAAGTACTGAACAGCTTTATGAACATCACAAAATAAATTACAAAAAGCTCTAATGCTGGGCCTGGGGTAACTTCAATTTCACTTTGCCATACTAGGGAAGAAATGGTGCACTTTTTACTTGGTCTTTAAAAGGCAGCAACCCTTCTTGCAAAATAAAACCAAAAGTGGCTAACTACCCTGCAGTCTTCAAAATCTTTCCACAGAGTCTTCTTGGGACTAGAAACTACAGTGTCATCTCTACTACAGTGTAAACACTGTAACTTTTCTAACCTGTTGGCTAAGACTAAAAACCTCCTCTGTAGGATCTGCAAGACACATTCAGGTATAAGGCCTCCACTGAAGCCGGTCCAAAGTGGGTCTTGCCCCAGCTCGCTGGTTACTGAGCAACTGCACATGCCAAAAGGGAAGTGTGGTATTGCTCCACTCAGCCTAAAGGACTGTTAGGAAGCAAGCAAGGGTTCAGTATATTATAAAAGAATAAATAAGAAAAGCTAAACTACTACAATAAATTTCTTTCACAAAGGATTTCTGATGCTGAAAGTCATAATTGCTTATAATGTATTCTAAACATGCACAGGACTTTCAGCACATAAAACCCCAAAGCACCATTCTCAGAAACTGTCATTGTAAAGTCTGCTGCAAAGACTTCTCCAGGGCAAACCTCTGCACTTGCCTGAATCTCCCTGACTTCAAGCCCAGTCCTGCAGCGTTTATTTATGTGGACAATTCCATTTGCAGTACTCATGACTGCACAGATAAACTACTCATGACAGAGCAAGCCTCAACTCAAACAAGTCAGTTCAAGTAATATTAGGAATAGAAAAAGACTAATACACGTACTTTAAATACTTCTGGCTCCATAATATCATGCTGTAAGTTGAGGGGAAGTTGGCAGAGAACTCACTGAAGAGCCCTATTTCCTACCTAATTAAGGACAACGACAGATAAGGGAGCCAGGCACATCCTTTTCATATTAAAGTGATTATATATTTTTAATACTTAATCTGTCTGACTCTTTTTGCTAGATTTCTTATAAAGCATATTTTAATGACATTATATTTCTTCTCATGGTACTGCCTTAGTCTGTGATAGTAAAAGACACAATTGTTCTTTGTTTCTTACTTTTAGTACAGATCAGTAGTTACTAAATACTGGTTAAATTCTATAGTCCATATTTTTCAGGAACTCATGCTAGGTGACTGTCAAATGGGTTTTACCTTTCATCTATTTATATTTGGAAAAATTCCCTGTAAGCGTTACCTCCTGTGATTATGTAGGCGTATAGTTCTTTCAAGATGTTTTTGTACTGAAAGTTTTAAAAGCAAGCTTTGATAAAAAACATTTTACCTTTTTTTTTTTGGTTGGTTGGTTTTCTTAGTACCTTCAGAGTTTTCTCAAAGTAAACTCTTCCTTTTCTCAGTTATAATTTTAGATCTCTAATCCTATGTCTTGCTTAAAGTTGCCTACCCTTTATTCATTATATATATGGCATATATGTACATATATATATAACAAGGCATATAATAATATCTAAAGTATTTAAAATGTTTTACAGAATCTTGTGACAAGCAATAGTTTCCTGATTTAAAAAACAATATATTCCATAAAAACAGGGTTTGTTCTCTTATCTCAACTCTCTGCCCATATAGTGCTTACCTCTGAACAAAGAATAAAAACTGCCTACATTAAGAGGGATATTTATAAAAGGCTACATACGTATTAATTCAATTACAGGGAGCATACTTCCCTAAAATGCCTAGTTTGCTCCAAATCTTTATTTCCCCCCACAGATTTTTGCTACAGACTAATAGATAATAAAAGCTACAAGCAACTGATAGCTCTCCTAAGGATTGCCATCTGAAAAGTGTCTAATTGTAGCTGGAAAATCTGTTCAAATGCAGGTTATTCCTCTGCCTGAGGTAAATACTAATCAAAAGGCAACAGCCCTTATCATCTTGTCCATTTTCCAGGCTGAAATGCTTCACCTCTTAAGAATGCATTCCCTTTACTGGAATGATGGGTGTGCTCTGTGCTCTGACTTGGTGGAGTGCACCCTCTGCTTAAGCCACAGACACCTTCCATTAATTTTTTTCTTCTTTTCAGAGTTGATGTTCTCTCCTCCCTTCTATCCTCAATGTAAAATCTGAGCATTTCAAAACCACACACTTCTGTGGAGCACACTGGAAGTAATTATCTAGGAATACATGGCGGTTTGGAAAAGTATTAATTTCCATGATTTGTAGGAAACACCAAAGGAATTAGTAACAAGATCATCAGTATAGTGTCGAAACTTCTTCCAAAATCAGGAAGGCACCTCCCAGACAAGAGGGTGATTAAACACAGACTCTCCCTGCTTTATTAAGGTAACCTTTTGATGGGAACTCTGAGATCTAGCCTGAAGTCTGCCAAAGGCTTTCCTTGGTTCTCAGCTCTCTTGTCTGCAGCTGCAGGGCCAAGACATTTGTACTGTGTTTGCCTCACAGAGAGGTTGGAGTGCCAAGTTCAGGAATATCTGTAAATCTCTTGGAAAGCGGTGGTGAGAAAAAGGTGTAAGTGCAATGCATCATCTGCTCCCTGAGAACCTCTCCAGTATTAGAGAGCTTTGAGGCTGTCCAGGAGAGTCAGACATGTTACACAAAGGAGGCACTTTAGAGAAAGCCTGGATGTTTATCTAACACTATCAAAGAAGCGCTTGCTGCTCTCCGAATGATCTGTCAGTTCTGCTGAGATGCCTGAATGAAGAGCGAGGTTTAGAACTCACTTGAAAAATATCTGTATTTTTGCTTTGCTCCTGTGGAGGCAAGCCGTGACTCACAGGTGACACGTAAACTGTAAGATGAGCCTCTGAGAAGAGTCAGGGAAAAAAAACCCCAGACATTGAAGAGAAAGAAAAGAAATTCCTCCTGTGCGGGGTGCAACAGCGCTGTGACCCATGGCCCCAGGCAAGAAAGCTGCTTTTTGACCTCCATCAACCCTTCCAGAATTGAAAGGTCTCCTATACTCAAGGCTATCATCTTGATGGACCTGCTCTATAACATTCTTAGTGGTTTGAGGGCTGGACATTACAGGAGATCCCCTCTTCCCCTGAAATCAGTCCATGTTAAAAAATGCTACAGTGATGTTACATGCATCCTTTGGGAAAATACAAAGATCAAACTGATGTGCACAGCAATGTGGCTGGAGGGAATGGACAGGTCCTCAAATGAACAATGGCCAAAATGAAATAAATTTTATATTTTTTTCACTCTTTCTCCCTTATTCATCAATCTGAAAAAAAATTATTTTTCTAAAATTTTCTTCACAAGCAAAACAAAAAATATGTATGTTACAGAACATAATCTCAATATGCATTTCTAAAACTTCTCTTACTCCTTTAATTCCTTAACACTGTAAACATACCCTGATGCCTTTATATGCAACCTGAGATCAGTGCTCAAAAATAAACCAAATAGGAATTGCAGTGTGTGTGTGTGTGCACAACAGACATAGCAATCTCTACTAGGAGGCTGAAGACATGACAGTAAAGGAATACTGTCCATTATATTTATTTGGTTTAAATCCAATGGCTAGAGCATCAGGTGCAGAGAGTTATGCAAAGGTGGTGGATTTTTAAAAAATAAACTCAACAGTAATTGTCACTGAAGCAACTAGATGCAGTCTTATGTTCCTTTCTAAATGGAATGGCCAACACTCTTTTCCAAAGGTAAGGACACATCTAGCTATTCCCATTCCAAGCACAACTAGTCAGAGCCCAAACCTAAGGAATCAGTTCAAGCATGGGCCCTTCAATATTTGCCATCCCTGTCTCAGAACACAAGAATTTGTGTCAAAAGAAAGATTTCAGCTTTACTGCTGCATGTTCCCTTAAGCACCAAAGAACTCAAAATTTTTAATATTTGTTTTTATATAGTTCATGATGGCTTCTCAATTTAGGCACCTGCATCAAATTAATTAAGGCAGAATGTAATGGTTCCTTTGATGCAGTGTTGTACAACACTAAGCACCAAGCTGTAGAATAAAAAGAAAACAGTTGCACTGTTCACAGAAGAAGTCTACGTTTGCTTTCAGCAGGTAAGTAAAGCAGAGACTGCAGGAGATAGCACAAAGAAAAGAATTCTATTAGGGAGAATAAAGTCCCAAAGTTTATTTTACTTACAAACCCAAAAATCAAGTGATTTCTATTTACCAAAGGAGTCAGGAACAGAATGGGCAACAATGGGAGTTTTTGTAGATTTTAACACAGTGTGAGTCAAATGTTTAAAAATCAGCATTCCAACTGCTGGAAAGTTACCTACATGGCAGTAGGTCCTAGGAAATTTCCCATCCATTAATTTAGTAGCAAAAACAAGTTCCTGGTGCACACAAAGGTTTGAGAAGATGAAAGCTCACAGCCCATGGTTCAGAGGAAGTGTTACTGTGACAAACTATTAATTATGTATGAATACAGCATTGATGGCATTGCATGCATTTTGACACACAGCAGTCCCCCAAAGGAAGTGTTATCTGATTGGTTCTATCAAAGGCAGGCGTCTCCTTGGCATCTAGAAAGGAATATATAATCCAGGAGTCTCCTTCTCTCAGTAAATTTCCTTCCTGGCCTCCCAGCTGGGCTCCTGCTCAGGGCCATACAGCTCGTACTGCAGGAGAGCCAAGGAGGATTTCTTCCAAAATTTCCAATTTCTTCTTTCTGGTTTTTCCAAAGGCACTTGCTGTTTGGCCAGGCAGTAGAGAAGGCTGAAAAATACCAACTGTGCACCTCCATAAAATTTTCAATGGCAAAAAATGGCCCTACAACAACTCCTGCAGGATATGGCCAAACAGAAGAAGAAACCATTTACAGGGCAACTGCAAAACAGAAATGGTGTTGTAACAAGGAAACACATGATGAAAAGTGTTGGAATCCAGGGCACAGGGAGTGTTTCCCTGCCTGTGTTGGGGAGGCAACAGAAGCCCCCAACAGAAAAGATATGAGGAATTATCACTGAATTATTAAAACATAGGAGTAAGCAAATCACACTTTATTGGCAGGTCACTGTTCAATTAACCTTTACAAATAGCTGCTATTAATAGATTTGTTTTGTTTATATAAATGTTGACATGACACAGATTAACACATTGGCTGAATTAAAGGGCTAAACTGCTCCAATTTAATGCAAGTGTTTGGTAAATCACTGGTGCTGTAACACATGCAGTTATTAAATGCCCTGAAGTCAGACCAAAAGCCAGATAAAAAATTTACTGATAGATTGCCTGTGAATTTCAAATTATATTAGTTAATATTAATGATTTCAATTACTAAAAAAATTACCCCAAAACTTTTATGCCATTTTAACCTACTCGTCTCTACCTCAGACAGCATTTACATTTATATCTAACTTCATTTTAATGCTGAACCATCTAAGCAATCATTTTAGCAGCATGTAAATGCCTAAAAATGCAGCAGTGGCTTCTAGTGGGGGTATTAAATCCTTCTCAAAATAAGTCATATATAACATAATTTCCACTATGCAATAAGGCAAAAGGACTTGTGTCCACAGTAAAACTGTGAGAATATAAGTGAGAGTATAATATTACTGTGAGTAAAACAAGAGAATATAAACTGATCTAAATCTCCTGTGTGTTCACAATCAACAAAATCTCATTTGGAGGCTATGAAAAAAAAATGAGGCTTACTTCTAACATTTCAATTTGCAGTTGAATCCTGGGGTTTGGGAGTGCAAAAGCACCATATTAATGACAAAACAGGGGCAGGCAGTGCTGAAAACCTCCTATGTGTAGCTGTTTTAGCAGCAGAGCCAACTCAAACTTACATATGCAGGAGTATCTGTGGTCTGAAAGTGAATACTTCAAGAGGCTTTTAGGCAAAGCAGCCCATGCTGTGTAACCACACACCAGATTATCTCTAGGTAAAGACACAGACTTGGGCATTTTAGAGGAAGACAAAGTGCTGCAGAACAACCTTTATAAAGGTGGGAATAAACTAGCAGAGAAAAGAGCACCCCCATAAATGCATTTTCCTGGAAAAAATAGACTTTGAACATGATTTCACTTCTCATAACTCACTCATCAGTGGTAGCTCCTCCATCACAATGATTTTAGCTGGATTTACGCAACCTTGAATGGAGGCTTCCAATTCTCCTATCATTCTGTCAAGGCAATCTCTTTCCTTGTGCACAATTCCTGGAAACAGTTCTGTCAGGAGTGTATCCATACTTAATTAAGAATAGTGATAACTATGTGCTGGGAAATGTAAATAAATTATGCATTACTTTCACAGGTGCTGGTCTTTGATTACTTGTCAAAAAACCAAACCAAAGAACCAAAAACACTTGGTTGTCAAGGCATGGAACAGTTTTAAAATGCTAAACGAGTTGTTTGCTTGATTTGTTGTTGGCTACAGGCAGCAACAGCCAGGTCCTCTCCCACAGGTAGGCAAGAGACGTGAGATACAAGTTTTGCAGGAAGCACGGCATGTTGGTCAGAGCGTGATTTCACTCAAAGCCCCAAAACCGCCTCCTCTCTCCGCTCCTACAAACTCCAGAACTCGGCATGCTTTAAGGCCAGAAGCGGCTTGAACCTGCAGCAGTAAGCATCTAAGCCCACTCAGGCAGAGCTATATACTTTCACTGAATGATCACCGCTGTCTAAAACGACGAGGGAATTGTTTGCCGTGTAAGTCAGTCCGACTGGGTAAGAAAGCCCGTGGCTAATTAGAGGATTAAAGATGGGAAATTCCTCAGGTTTCCCTAAGCATATGACAGCCTGACTACAAACATCCGTTACCATAACACGACCTTCTTTGTCAAAGGCCACAGCCGTAGCATATATTCTGGAGGGGAAAACGAGGTTCAGACCGAAGCTGTCCATCTGGCCGATGAGATCCATCTCCGCACTGAATATCGTCACGCGGGTGCTGCCCTTGCTCGGTCCTCGAGCCTTCAGGTGCTCTATTACCACGACAGCACCCGAGGTCTGGCAGACTGCGACCGCTCTGGGGCTGACAAGCCGGGACCGGATCATCTGACACTTCTTTAATTCCCCCCTTTGGAAGTCGGCCGCCAAGCGGTAGAGCGCGCCCGCCTCCGAGTCGGTCAGGATTACTTCGCTCTTGGCGGTGGCATCCAGGCCCCAGGGCAAAGAGAAGCCTTCCCGGACAGCCAGGACCCCCCTTCCCTCAAAATCGAAGGCCTTCACGGAGCAGTCCCCGCCGTCGGTGACCACCACGTGCCCGTCCGACGTGACCGTCACATCGAGCGGATACTTGATGTCGTTGCTCGCGTCCCCCCGCTCCCCGAACCGCCGCAGGCAGAACCCGCTCGGCCCGAAGACGTGGATCCTCTTCTTGCCGTCGTGTGCCACTGCCAGGCGGCCCGAGCCGGGGCAGGCCGCCACCCCGGTGGGGTTCACCAGCGACCCCCAGCCCCCCAGGCACAGCCGCAGTCCGAGCCCCGCGGGGGCCGCCGCCGCCCCTCCGCCGCTCCTGCCCAGGGCCGAGGCGAGGCCGCCGCCGGCGGGGCCCAGGAGCTCCAGCAGCTGCAGCAGCGGGCGGCAGTCGCTGGTCTCGGCGGGGCCGCAGAGCCGCCGGCAGAAGGGACACTCCAGCCTCTGGCGCTCGGCGCCGGCCAGGGCCCCCACGCAGCCCCGGCAGAGGACGTGCCCGCAGGGCAGGTTGAGCGGCCGCCGCTGCCCGTCGGGGCCGTACGGCTCGAAGCACACCCGGCACTCCAGCAGGCTCAGCTCCGCCTCGTCCTCCGCCGCCATCCCCGGATGAGGAGAGCGACGGGAACCCCCGCACCGGCCCCGGAACCCCCGGGCCCAGCGGGGCGGGCGCTGAGCGCCGCTGAGGCGGCCGCGCGCCCCCTGCGGGCCAGCGGGGGCGGAGCAGGGCCCGGGCCGCCCTTCCCGGCGGGACCGCGGAGCGTCCCTGTTCCCACCGCTGCACCTCTGCGTCCGCCAGCGCTCATATATCCGCCAGAACACTCAAATATCCGCCAGAACATTCAAATACCCGCCAGAATATTCGTATATCCACCAGATACTTACAGACATCCAGTTACCGAGTTACCGTACCGCTACTAACCCTCTTTATGCCCCTACCAGAGTAAGGAATTAAGCCACAATTTCACAGAATCGCGGAATCACTGGAGGGTTTCGATTGGAAGGGACCTTGATGATTATCTAGTTCCGATTCCCCTCCCATGGGCAGGGATGACCAAGATAGACCAGGCTGCTCAAAGCCCCANCTCCTCTGTCTTTTATTCCCTGCCTTACAGTAGCAATCATTTTCATATTCGCTTCCACTTAAACATTGATTTTTTTGGTGACTGGGCTGTGCAGCTGCGCAGGACGTGGAGAGCAGAGGAGAACATTCAGGTGTGGTGAGCAGTTTTCACAGGTGATCTCTATGTTAATAATTAAAAGGTCAAACCCACTGAAGATGGAATAATGGAATGCTTTGGGTTGGAAGGACCTTAAAGCCAATTTTATTCCACCCCCTGCCATGGGCAGGGACATCTCCCACTATCTCAGGTTGCTCTCGAGCCCTGTCCAATCTGGCCTTGAACATTCCCAGGGATGGGGCATCCACAGCTTCTCTGGGCAACCTGTTCCAGTCTCATCACCCTTGCACTAAGAAATTTCTTCTTACTATATCACCTAAACCTACCCTCTGTCAGATTTCCCCTTGTCCTGTCACTATAACATATGGCATATATATATGTCTTTGTAAAATAATATATATAATATATATATGGCATATATATATGCCTTTGTAAAAAGTCTCTCTCCAGTTCTTCTCCAGGCCCCTCAGGTACTAGAAGGCTGTTCTAAGGTCTCCCCAGAGCCTTCTCCAGGCTGAACAGTCCCAACTCTCTCAGCCTGTCTTCATAGGAGATGCACTCCATCCCTCTGAGCACCTTGATTTCACTGGATTTTCCTGCTGTTCTGGCAAAATTTAGAAAATATTTACACTCATCACTAGTAGACACATTTCTCAAGACAGGCACGTACACACGTTTTTGTAAGGTGCTCCTTCTGCTAGATGTATTTACAGGGTATTCTCAGACTAATTGCAGGGTACGCACAGATCTTGCACATGCTAAAATGGCTGTTTTGGCACGTGGCATTGCTCTTGCCAGGCTGCCGCATGCCTGGGAGTCCTGTGCAGGACACCACAGAGCATGTGGCAGCCTCGTGCCAAGCGCCTGGCCTTTTGTAGCTATCACATATCTCAAAGTCTGAGATAAACTTCGGGAGCTCTCATGTTGCATCTGGAAAAAACTTGAAAGGAAGGAGATGCTTTAACCTGATAGCTGCAGTACTGGCAAGGAGTGAAAACAAACAAAACAAGCAGCTCCCAGCTTGCACTGGCCCACTGGCTACATCCCTTCTTCTCTCTGTCAACCCAACCTTGAAACATGAGTATCTGTGAGCAATACCGAGTGTTCCAATGAGCTGGGGGCGTGGGGACTGCTGTGCTAAAACCAGCAGACCCATTTGCAGCTCTAGGACTGCACTCTAAAAGCCCCATGGCTTTTACTCCCCTTCTATTCTTGACAAATTGTGATGCACTACATTGCAATCATGCTTTTCCTTTCAAAATAAGCTGCAAAGGGGAGAAGTCGCTGTGCTCTGTCACCCTAAAAGTAGAGAAGATTTTCTTCATATTCTGATAGAACTTCCTGTGTTTCAGTTTGTACTTTTGCCTCTTTTCTCATCCCTGGGCACCACTGAAAAGTCTTGTCCCATCCTCTTGTCAACTGCCCTTAAAGATATTTGTAAGCATTGATGGTCCCTTCTCAGTTGCCTCCTCTCCAGGATAAACAATCCTAGCTCTCTCAGCCTTTCCTCATAAGCGAGATACTCCAGTCCCCAAGCCATCTTTATAGTTTTCTGCTGGACCTACTCCATGTCAAGGTCTTTCTTCTACTGAGGAGCCCAGAACTGGACACAGCACTCCAGATGTGGCCTCACCAGGGCTGAGTAGAAGGGCAGGATCACCTCCCTCGACCTGTTGACCACACTCTTCCTAATGCACCCCAGGATACCACTGGCCTTTTTGGCCACAAGGGCAAACTGCTGGCTAACTTGTTGACCACCAGGACTCCCAGGTCCCTCTCCACAGAGCTGTTTTCCAGTAGGTCAGCCCCCAGCCTGTGCTGGTGCCCTGGTTTTTCTTCCCCAGGTGCAGGACCCTGCACTTGCCTTCTCTGAACTTCACTAGGTTTGCCCGGCTCCTGTGCCTGTCCAGGTCTTGCAGCATGGCCGCACAGCACTTTGGTGTGTCAGCCACTCCCCCTATGTTTGTATCATGATCAAACTTACTGCAGGTACACTCTGTCCCTTCATTCAGGCCATGATTAATAAGGTGAACAAGACTGGACCCAGTACTGACCCCTGGGAACACTGCTTGCTAAAGCCCTCCAACTAGCCTGATCACAACACTGAGCTCTGCCCTCAGCCAGTTCTCAATCTGCCTCACTGTCCACTAACCCTGCCCGTTTCCCTTGGTGAATCCATGTTGACTACTCCTGATAATCTTCTTTTCCTCCACTTGTTTAGAGATGACATCCAGGGTGGGTTGTTCCAAGGATGAAGGTGAGATTGACTAGCCTATATTTTCCTAGGTCCTCCTTGCACTTCTTCAAGACTGGAGCGACACTGGTTTTCCTCCAGTCCTCAGGCACCCCTCCCGCAGTGTCTGACCTTTCAGATATGATGGAGAATGGTTTAGCAATAACATCTGCAGCTCTCTCAGCACTCTTTGAACCCTCTTACCCTAGTTGTGTTAGTTTGCTTGCCCATAGCTGCACTTTCAAATGAGGGAGCAGCACACTTGTGAGCGACTGCCAGGAGATTTTCCACCCATACTCTCTCTCCCTGTCATCTAGTCTAATTCCCTCCAGCCTTTCTTGCTGGATGGTAGTTTCCTCTTGGCAGCTGCTGCCTTGCCTTGCCCGCTCACTGCCAGCTCATCACTTGACATATATTCACAGGGATGGAGAGAACCAACTTGCAGCAGCTTCCCACCTCTCTCTGCCCAGCCTGGTGCAAGGCCAGTGGCCCATGAAACAGTGTTTGAACCACAGCTGCCCCGCTCCCAGGGCTGCTGGCTGACCAGGCCGAGTTGCAGAGTGCCAGGCAGACAGTGTCGACCAGCAATGGCTGAAAAGGAACAGGAACATTTCTTTTCACAGCCCTTGTGATTTGAATTTATATGGAAGGAAAAAGTATACTGTGGTAATGGTTGTTTGTGCATGGAGTTTAAGAAAAGCTGTTCACACCTCAAGGCAGTAAAGGCCTTGTAGGAGAGCTGACTTGGTAAGCAAAACAGACAGAACCCCTGCTTTAAGAATGCCCATTTAAAAATGTGATATAGAAGTAAAAGCAAAGTGGGAGGCAAGTTATTTTAATAAATTTTAATCAAGCTACAAACTTTAGTAGATATAGCACCTCCAGAAAATAATCTAGTCCCCATTGTCTGTGCCTCTCTGAGAAGTCATCAACTTTTTCAAGACAGCTAATTTCACAGCAGTTGCCTGAAAAGGAGGTAAGAATAATAAATCAGTGAATGATTAGTTGATGAAAAATGCAAATTGTCCAGAAAGAAAAAATTACCCACAGATTTCCCCACAGTGTCTAACACAGTGACATAAAAGCACTGGGGGAAACTTAATTGCTCTCTTTTGCACTGGGATGCAACTATCTATGCCAATGAGTCACTGCACACAAACACTGCCAGAGTCTCAGAAAGCTGTAAATTTAAAAGTGAGATATTACAGCACATCAGGAGGAACTCCTAAAATTAAATTCCTGACATAGCTCTAAATTTCATTATTTTGATGGATTTGAGTTGTACATTTCTAGCACTTTATTTGAGTGCCATGTTACTTTTCTTCTTTGTCACAAAAGTACAGTAGAAACTGTAGCACTGGTAGGACTTCTATTAAAACCAGGGCAACTGGTTGATGAGGTGCAGGCAAAGACAGAATGGTCAAACAGGACTTGAAGACTGCAGCTACAGGATTACTGAGTGCAGTATGAGTCCTGGGAGAATAAAAAGGTACCAAAGGGAGACAAGAAACTGTTTCTCTTGGGTTTTCTTCGTATCTTTTGAAGAACCGAGAATTTTCCATGACATCAAAATCCCTGTAGCTAAATAGTATTTCTTTTTCCCAGTATTTTTCCATTACTCCAGCCTTTAGATAAGAAGCAAATGACTGTATCACTCGTCACAGGGCAAAGTAGAGGCATTTAAACATATTTATGTGTTTTGGAAAAAATTCCTAAGGGTTAGGTGAAACTTTACTCACCAAACAAACTTTTAATTTCAGATTCAGGAACATAAAATGGTGGGCCTGAAAGAAAAGGGGTGAAGCTAATCAGAGAGGAGACATGGGAAGAAGACAAAATTTACACTGCAGTAGGAGTGCCAACCCCTTCACTCACAGCACCTGGCCTGTAATTGGGCCCCAGGGTGTAGCACCATCAGCAGGAACCAGAAAACACGTCCAGGAACTTGTGGCACCTTGGCGGGCCAGACAGCTTCAGGTGTTGCTGCTGCTTCATCTCCAGCTGCAGCAGGGAATTGTGAATGTGATGTGGATATGACCACTCTCAGTGTGCTGTGTGAATCCAGTCTACAATATCTTTATACCACAGTGGCATGATTAAGGCTTAGAGCTGAACAATGTCAGAGGGAAAGCAATGAATTAAACTGCTGTCACTTGTGATAGCAAGACCTATTTTTTGGGGAGTGATAATTGTGCTGAAGGGCCCAAAAGCAGAAAAAGATCGCTTTCTTTTTAAGTTAATAGTAACTGAAAAATTTCCTTCTTCAGTATGTACTTCAGTACATAATATAAAAACTATAAAAGAAAAATACCTTGTGATTTTACAGAATTTCACCTTTTCTAAGTATATTCAGAGCATGGTAGCAGCTGAGAGAGAGGGACAAGATGGGTAACACATTGGGCTGCAAATACTGGATAAACAGCATGAAGCTGATGTTCTTGGGAGTGTTTCAAGCTCCCGAGGCCGGAGAGGATGTTACTAAATGCTCTGACTTCCAGCTTCATTGTAGCAGCCACACTTACAGTTTCATTTCATTGTTAATATACCATGACTGTCCTCAACTTACCCTTAGCATGTCTGAATGCTAGAGAAAACACAAATTTAGTCCCAAGCTTGGTTAATATCTAAACTTTTTAACACACAGTTATACTGTTGTCACCAGCTAACAAAGCTGTGCAGATAAAAATATTGGGGAAGATACTAATAGAGCTACTATATCTTTATACAATTTGTATTAGAGCAAAATCACAACAGGAACAGTACAAAGTTCTCACCCTTGTGTTTGTTTGGATCATATGAAACCGTAACAAGGAGATAAGAAGAATTTTTCTCCACTAGGCTGATCATCAAACGGGCATAGCTAAAAGGAAAAAAATATACTTTATTATTTTTGTAAAGCATTCAATCATAGCATTCAAAATATTCAACAAAATGCATTTCTATGCAGACAGAACTTCAACTGAACTGAACTGAACAGAGACTAAGCAAAACTTAGTTTCAATTTCAGGAGCATAAAATTCACGCTACACATGAAAAACATAAAGGTTATATTTATTTCTCATAAACAAGCATTTATCTCTTTTTGCACATTCAACTCAAGATTAACAGACAAACGAAGTATTCATCTGCCACAGTCTAGAATACAGAACACAGTACAGTAGTGATCTTTTAAAATTATTGTGAATTGAAGATCCTGTATCTAAAAAATCGTGGGAGCAGGTTCAAACCAAACTTGGGCTGGCTATAGGCAAGAACAAGAATTTGTAATCAAGGAAAGTAAGGGGGAAAAGAACAAAGACAGAAGAAGTAGATGTGGTGAAAAGGAAATAATAGAATTCAGATGAGACTTGCAGCTCTGCTTCTGCTGGGTTGGAACAAACCACATACTTTCCCACCAAGAGGCAGGGTGGCTTCCTGAAGGAAGAGTACAGCACTCTGCGACTGCAGCAGATGCTTCTGGTAAGAAGAACTTGTGTAGGTTGGTCCTTTAAATGAAAAAGGACTCATTAACAAGTCACAGGATCAAAAACTTGTCACTGATACATCAAAGAAAAGACAGTAACAATGCAATTTACTAACCGTTGTCTGTCACGTGGATTCACGGCTACAAGAGCTCCTCTGTCCCAAACCCCATCAAACTTGCCAACTATCGAGCTACAGGGAGATAAGGAAAAGGCTTAAAAATAGTAAAAAGGGACCTTCATCTTCTTTCAGACACTCTTGTGAGGTCACAAGGATTCTGTGGCTAGTGATGCAGATTCCCCACCACCTTTTTGTTATGGTGCAGCATTTTCATAATCCAAACCAACAGGGTCTGGAACTCAAGAAACCCTCCTGGTTCTTTGTCCTGCTGCGATAGCAAAGAGGTGCGGGAATTGGTCAGTGCTTTCCCATCATTAGGGGCTGCTGAGACACTGCAGGGAGGAAGGAATGCAGGTTTAACACATTTGGGCTACAGGTCTGGGTGTTTGGTAACCACATCCTTCCATCTAACATGCACTCAGCACATCAATAGTTCTTGACCTCCTTCTAAAACCCATGCATGATTTCATATGCTGGCTAAGGAAGGTGCCTCGTTGCTTTACTATCACTGACTCAGCACATTCAGTAACTTTAGACACCTGAGTTCCCAGCAACATGCCCAGGACAGTTAGCTTCAGCTTACAATTTGTTTAATGCTAGAAAAGCTAAGTTACACTGCTGCTTGCCTCAGTGCAACTCTGCTGCAGACACTAGTTTTGCTCCTGGGTATGCTGGCAGATGGCTTCAGTGGCCACCCAAAGCATGCAAGTGAGCAAGACTACCAAGAAATGCCTTTATTAATGGATGGTAAGAGCAGCCAGAGCAACACAAAAGAATATCTGGGGATTAGAAAGAGCCTTGGTTTTGGTAATTATTAAAATAGGAGATTAGACAGTAAGGAGTAATAAAGTAAATTGCGCAATTTTGAAGAAAGTTTGAATAAGTTTACTTAGAAAATTGTGGCACAGAATTGTGCAATACCCTTCTGCCTACTGGGCAGGTCTCAGAGTTCAATTGCATCACCCCCGTCTTCATTTCTGTATAGGTTTTGGCTAGGGTAGAGTTACCTTTCTTCATAGTAGCTTGCATGGGGCTGTGTTGGTGGATTTGGGCTTGAAATCGTGTTAATAACACACTGATGACTTAGTTACTGCAGAGCAGCACTTACACAGCACCAACACCTTTTCTGCTCCTCACACCCTGACACCAGTGAGTAGGCTGGAGAGCACAAGAATGAACAAGACACTGGGTGGGGATACAGCAGGCATAGCTGACCCCAACTGAGCAAAGGGATATTCCAGACCATCTGGCTCCATTCTCAGCAATAAAACTGGGTGGGAGATTGGTGGATGGGGGCACTGCTTGGTGGCTGGCTAGACTTGGTTGGTGGTGGGCAACTGCTTTCATTTGCACCACTTGTTTTTCTTGGGTTTTATTTTCCTCTCTCTTTGGGTGTTCTTTTTTGTGTATTTTTTTCCTTACAACTTTTTGAAATTTATTTTTAATTATTAAACTGTTTTAATTTCCGTACACATTTCTTTCTCATTTTTACCCTTTTGATTGTCCCCCATCATCTCATGATGGCGGAGTGGGCAAGCAGCTGTGTGGTGCTTTGTTCCAACACCTTAGCCAGAGTTAAACCGTGAGAACTTCTCTCTCCCATTGCAATGGCATTGCTAAGTCTCTGGCATCTAACCTACAAGCTGATCTTGTATTTCCCACTCTACTGCGATGAGACATGATAACACTTTCAAGTGCTGACTTCTTTTAAAGTTTGCCAAGTCTAAGCATCTAATTTAAATAACCAGCCTTGTAACTGAAAGGAGATTTTTAGAGAGACATTTAAACAAGCAATGGACATGCAAGGCACAAAGGAGAGTTTAATGGGGCAGGTGACAAACTTTATCTTCTGAGGCTTGGAGGCAGTTCTCCTCTCTGCGTAGCTGAGTCTGCTGGGTGACCTCAGGCATGCCACTGAGGTTTTCTGCACTTGGGTTTTCTTTTCAACTTTTATCTGGTCTAACTGGAATGGCAGCAGTGGCTCCAAACATGCATTTCATGTACTTTACTCCCAAGCAATTTCATCAAGGCCTGCAGACATCCCAAGCTGCAGGCAGGCTCATGCTGTGGCCTTGCCCCTGGTCTCCTGGCTGCCCAGATCTCAGGACCTACTGACTGTCTGGGTGCTACTTGTCCCCACCTGCACACCCTGTTTCCTTCACAACACAATGAAGCCATGAGGAAAAGGTCAAAAAAGGCACACAGCTGTCTTTCATCCTGATGTGGAGTCAGGATGAAGCTAAGGTATGAGGAAGCACTTCCCTTGGGTGTACCTTTCACTGTATCACACCGCTATGTGTTTATATGGCACTCAGCATGGGTTAGGTACAACTACATCCAACAAAATGTAACATGTAAATCAGAAATTCACATATCTGGACTTAAGACTAAACTTGTGAATTTCTCTCTCTTCATATGTTTAGTAGTTTCAGTAAATGCAATTTTTGATTTTCTTTCGAAGTCTTCCAGCCATAATTGTATTAGGAGGTACAGTGATTGTGTAATATAACTGTTTTACATATGTCCCAGAATTCCCAGAAAAAGCAGTAATTCCTGTTACTCTTTAACTAGCAAGAGTCTTTGAAATGTCCCATTCTGACAAAGGTCAGGAGCACATCTGACTTTTCTTCTAATGAATGCTAGGCTAATGCAGATGAAAGGGACCTGTTAGTAGGCCAGCCTCAGCAAGAGAGAACTAAGTTTAATTTCCATAATTACTGGGTAATTAACCAAATTGTCTGTACACAGAAACTAGAAGTCTGTGTGCATTTTTCTAGTCACAAGTATCTGCTGACTGATGCTGGAAATACAGTTCATTCTGCATCCAGAACGTCTATCTACCCATTTATTTTGTGATGACAAACTATGTATTGGATCCAGTGATATGCACTGAAATTGCCACTAATTACCTAATTTTGTTTCTTTCAAAGTATTATTCCACCATGTTGTGATAGAAGTTACAGGTTTCACCACACTATTTGCTACAAAATTTATGACTGAATTTTTCAAAAATTTCTGATAAGCTTAAGCAATCCTTGGGCAACTTGTCAACTTACAGCAAGAAAGATTTAAAGGGATCTACAGTGTAGCAAGTAGCTACACTGGAGGGGCAAGGCAGGTAAGAAACCAGGCAGTATCTACAAAGTCACATTCATACACACCCCATCTGTTCAACACTTTGCAAAATTATATACACACTTTGCAAGATTATATATAGACTAGTTAAACCAGCTGGAGTCAGCTGCAGAAGCAGAAGTCTCAGTCATGGCCTACTGCCTGAAAGACTCTGGACTCTAGTAGTGAATAGTCCTTTTTCCAGTGTTTTGGCAGATTGAAAAAAAAAAAAGACCATATAGTAAACACTGTGTTCTGGTGTCCTGAACTACCTATTGTGCCTGCATGTACTAGTTCTGGAAAGCCCATCAAAAGTAAGTGTTAAGACTTTACCTCCTTCTTACTGAAGAGCCATGGAACAAATTCTTGTGCCTGACAGTTGTTTGTAAGACGAGCAAACAAACACAAAAAACTTCAACAAAACCTTATAATGTAGGGGAAAATCACATCTGAGTAAGAACTGCAAGAGGAGGGAACTATTGTGCTAAGACACCTCTGGATATATTCTCTTTACTAAGTTACTCTGAGTAAGGGACTGTGCTAAAGTTTTGCTTCATAGAATTCATGAGTAATGTTAAAGACAATTTGGTTTTACTGTAAAGGCAAAAATGTTTTTTGATAACTTTCACAGAATGGCTTGGAATAAGAAGCCCATTTAAAGATAATTAGTTGTCATCCATAATGATTAGCAATGGAATTAGACTTTTGTTGGAGATGGCCATTCAAGTTTCTCATACAAATATGAGTTTGCTTAAGAGGATCTGACAAATGTTTGCCTGATTCGAATAAAATAATAGTATTGGACAGTACTAATACATATTAAATTATGGAGAATTGTAAAACACTATGAGTATTCCTACCTGGACAAATCATAAATACTGCAGCAGTAGAGGGAAATGTTGCCAGAGGTACTCTACAATAAAAGCAAATGAAACAATCCTTATCAGCTAATTATCTTTAAATATGCACTCAAAAGTATATATTTATACTTCACATCTTAAAATACACCCATACACTATTAAAAATGAAATTTTAGAAGTACATTTATGTGCAATGGGGAAACACACTGAGAAATATTTTTAGTTTTAGTTTACTGAGGTAACTCTTCTGATCCTCTCCAGAGAGGTTCTAATCTATCAAGGCATGCAACTGTCCAGTTTTAAAATACATTCCTTCTACATTCAGGTGCTTCACTGTCATAAGAAGGCCAAAGTAGTAAGTTTAGAAGAATAACTTCTCAGTCCAAAAATACAACTTTGAGCTTCCTTTTAGACCTCTTCAGGAGAGGTGAATGATTACCAGTATAAGAGATGCATAAAAGCAGAATGACTTGTTTGCTCAGTTATGCCAGCATTGCATGATTAACCACACCAGATCATTCGACAACACAGGGGGCATACCTGGAACATTTTTGCTCCTGAAATCTCAGGGACTGGCTCCTCACAATAAGGCAGGCTGTGGTCTGAAAAAAATTCCTTCACTGCTTGCTCGCTGATTTCCACACCAACAACGCTGTGCCCCATGTCCGCCAGCCTGCACACAAGAGAGAGAGGACCCAGGTTTACGTGAGGCCCACAGGCTGGGCAAAATGTGTATCTCCCATACATCATTTATTCATTAGGGAAAGCCCTAGTTTTAGGAGGATGCCCTGACATGTATAATCCTGACTTTCTGAAGTGTTCACATTATACTCCTCCCTTCCATGATCTGAGCTTAAATTAGCACCACTCAGCATACATTTGACGAGGACTTACATGCTTTATTTAGATTAAATGAATTATTCATTTATTCCTACTAACTTGATGAAAACAGACGTGATCACACTGAGAAACCATTTCAGAAAGGTGCTGTGCTCTGAACTGAGGTGACTGAGGCACAGTGTCCACCCAGCTGCCTCTGTGGCTTGGCAGGAATGGGCAGCAAAGGAGATGTGGTAACCTCTGCGCCGCTGCAGCTCAGCAAAACACCAACGTGTGTCAGAGCCCACTAGTCAGCCTAGGAAGTAGGTACTGTGATAAAATCTGATAGCTGGATTACATGAAGATGCAGTGCAGGTTTTGGTTTGTGCTCCCTCCCTCCAAGAAAAAGCACTGGCTTATATAGGCTCTAATTTTAAATACAACACTCCCTCCACC
>VXAX01000708.1:510599-559896 GCA_013399835.1 Leptocoma aspasia
TCAGAGGTGTGTGCACTCCCCGCGTTGTATCAGGCTGCTCTCGCTTCCTCCCCGTCTCTGACAGTGTGTGTCTGTGTGGTTTCTTTTCTTGATTTTTTTCTCTTCCCCAAAGACAAACTTGCTGCCGACTGTGCAGGTAAACCCCACAAAGCTTTCCGATAGGCCGCGCGTTACAGACGGATGAAACGTTATTGAATGTGACATTCGCGCATTATGCATCTCTCTTCTTTTAAAGGGCTTATTTTCTCAGCCAGTAAGATGTCTACAGGATAGGATGCGAAGTCATGTAAAGCTTAGTAGTGTAAGCCATGTTTGTTTGTTCTATAAAAATTTGTGGTTTTCTGGGAGGGTGTTTTTTGGTTTGTCAGGGGAAGTGGGGACAAAGTATCATACAACTGAGCCTTTTCTCCCTTTCTCCCCACCTATTGAAGGGGTAAGAACAAAAATATGTCCGTGATTCCGTACAACTGACCTCTGCCTTTCAAAATGGGCAGCCTCTCTGAATCTGAAATATTTTTACCAAACTTCCTAATGATCGGTAACTGACGCTTTTTCTACTCCCCGCATACACAATGCAAAATTCACATGTTCTTTTGCCTTCTTAGATAAAAGGGCCCCACAGCAGCAGCAGTCTGTGATCACCTGATGATCACCAAAATGAGTCACCTGGTGCCTTGCTTGGCACTCCTTGCTCAGTTGGAAGCCTCTGACTGTAAGGACCATGGCATGTCGGAAAGATTATTTACCATCAGAAGCTTAGGTGACACAGAGATACTGTTGTGCCACTGATACAGAAGGCAAGCTCTAGGGGGAAAAAGCCACCATTTTCTGGGGCGTTATGCAGCAGTTTAGGGAAATATCATGTAAATGAAACTGGTTGGTTTACTCTCCAACCTCACCCACCCCTGTACAGTGGTTAGTTACAGTGAAGTGATGCTAATTATTTTTTTCTTTTGTTTTTTTCAGGTAATAGAGGTTGACTTAATAACCTTTTTCCTACCTCTGGCTAGTTGTAATTGGAGGGGATAAATGCAAGAAACAAAGTTTAATTTTGTATTGGGTTGTTTGAACTAATTTTTCTCTTATGTGGATATCCTCACGTGATTTCTCTTCCTCTCACATAATTTCTTCTATCTTGAGAGGAGCATGAAGCACCAGTTTACTTGACTTGCATCAGCTTAATATAAAATTTTGTAAAAATTCCCACTCTCCTCTTGTTACCTTGACTTTTAACAGAATTTCTGAACGAAGATACTGCTACCTTGTCCATACACTGGCAGCTTGAATAAGGAGGTTGTATCCTGAAACAGGGAGAACTGAGAAGTCTCATATATACAGTAAAAAAACACTCCCAAAAACATAATCACAAACTGATCCCTGTTACAACAAGATCACATTCATGATGCAGTGCTGTAGTACAAGGGATTTATTTCCACTTCTTTTCTGTATGTTGTAGAGCACTCTAGATTTACTTCTTTCTCTAGGCTCTGTGCTTTACTCCCTGTGAAAAGAATGCCTTTTCTAATACAATTTAAAATATGCTTTCATATTTCTGCATCGTATTTTCTCACACTGTGGTTTCCAGTTTGCATGGTTAACTGTGGTCCATTCTGTGCTCCTACCAGTGCAAAGACAGCTACGGAGTGCTCTCGTGCCATAAATCTTGTATTTTGTCCTATAGAATACTTAACAACAAACTTTGTAATATTCCAATCGCTTACAGCTGCAATGTAATAGCACTCTAGATTTAAAATTCTGATGTCTTTTCATAGGAGGCTGTGCAAGTCTTGGAACTGGTTGTTCATATAGTATTAAATGTCTCTTCAGTACACTGTTTGGAAAAGTGCTTTACAGTGCAAATCCTTTGCTGCCAATAAATCAGTAGTTAGCAGGGTAAGTGTTACTCTGAGTGGTATTTGAATGCTTGCATCAGCATTGAGCTGATGTCTGTTCACTTTGCCAACCCAAATTCCAGTCCAGGTCTTCACGTAATGCAAATCAGATTATTGAAATCCAGGATATGCTGATCTGGAGCAGCCTGTCAAGATGTACTCAGGCATCTAATCTTAACTACGAATTTAGTTTAAAATAGGAGTATTGTTCCTTTCCCGTGATGCCTCATTCCCATTTTCCTCTCAAATTAGCAGTTAAGATGAACAGATCCTTACCTAGGTAACTCTCTGAAAAGTAGTATTGCGAGGGGCTGTGATTGGCTCTGCAAAGTCAAGCAATTTAAATTAATTAACTGTTGCCTACCTTTTTTCAGATCTAACAATACAATGTCAACGGGAAGGGTACGAACGAAGAAAAAAGCATGTTCTTCAGATCAGTCTCCAGACAACCTTCCTGTGAGGAGTTCTGGAAGACAGGTATTTATAATAATTTTAAAACATATGGGTTTGTACTTTGCTATTTTTTATTTTCTGTTGACATTTGTAAAGAAAATGGGCTTCCTTGTGGGTAAGTTAGGTCTTAGAGTACTTATCCACAGAGAAGGAGAATGAGTTAATTCTGTGAATAAGCAGGTCAAGTGTCTCATTTTGCAAACAATATTCAGAAAAGATAAATACGCTATATAACCTGTAAGTATTTAATGTGTTAAAAATACAATCACAGATTTCTGTACAGTCAGACAAAGCTGTCTGCCCATCCAGACAGAGTCCTAAAATAACACAATACACAGTGCCTTTGATGCCCAGAAGAGACATTTGGTATACAGTTTTGTATCCAAAAAAATGCCCTAAGCCTACCCTAATATTTTATTTGAGGCACAGATAGGATTGCCACTTGTAATTAATATCAATAAGTATTATAAAAGAAGAGATTTTCTGAAGGAGAAATAAAATGAATGCATGAGGCTTGACTCATTAACACATGATGGAGCTTAAAATACTATTTAAACTGAAAGCTTTGCTTATAATTTCTTCAGTGCCATCAATTAGACCAAGGCAAGAAATTTTTAGATATAAATGGTATTTCCAGTCTTACTGTGGGCTTGGAGGGTTTTTTTTTGGTGGGTTTTTGTTTGTGGTTTTTGGGTTTTTTTTAGTAGAAAAGTCTGACCTAATTTGACAGCTGTTTCATGCTGCAGCTATTTCACAATGGCTACAAAGATTTTCATTAAGATGGTTTTAACTACGGGAAGCCACTCACAAGCTGCAAAACTGTGAATGCTGCATTGTAGAAGATGCATTTGTGTCATTTATGGTCAGATTCCAGCTATTCTTTATTAGGTGAAGAAGAAAGCAGCTGAAGCAGCAGATGATGATGATGAAGCATCAGAGAAGAAATACAGAAAGTGTGAAAAAGCTGGCTGCACTGCAACATGTCCTGTTTGCTTTGCCAGTGCAGCAGAAAGGTTTGTTACTTCTTATTTGTGTTTTTCATGGACTTTCTAAATCTGCAGCTGAAGCTTAGGATTCTAACTATAGTCTGAAAAATTCCTTCATATCTAAATGTACAGGGAGAACTGAAAGATTCTGCTAATAGGAGTCTTAAGGTGCCAGGAAAATGTCACAAGTTATTCCTGTCTTCAATAACTTTCTCCTGTGCAAGTTGCTAATTCAGATACAGAGTATCTTTGGGATATGCTTACTTATGTTATTAATGTTGTCCTCTGGAATATGCCTTGCTTCTGTGAAAGCAAGAGCATATTAGTGTAATCTGAGAAAGCTAAACTTGCTTTCAAGATGGAAAATGAAACAATCATTTACTGTTGAAAGTCTTTACCACTCCTTCACTGGAATGATTTGCAGTCTGAGGTGAGATTATAGCCCTGAAATTTGAGGTCTTGGGAGAGACAGTCATACTTATCTGAACTCTTTGTTCTTGTACATTCTCTGCACTTTCACAAGTGCCTTTGCATTCTGACCCTGGTGGTTTTGAATGCGTGATACTGGCAAGGTGTACCTACAATAGGCAACATGTTAGACCTCATTATGAAGCAGGCACACTGTACTTATGTAGCACTCCTCCCTCCCTGATAATTGAGACAAACTTTCCTTCTTTATAGCACTGAAAAAGAAATAAAACTTATTACGTGCTTCATTTAGTTATATCCGTGGATTGTTCTTTGGTGGCAGGAAGTCAGTGTATTCTGGTTGTTGTCATAGAGAAGCCAAGTGTTTTGGCAGTTGCCTGAGAGACTTGTCTGGGAAGTGAGCACCTGTGAGATCAGCACTGGTGATATTACAGTTTTTATTTAGGAAACAATACATACTGCTTACTCATCTTCTTGAATTGTTATTTTAATATTTTGATTTTCACCTTTCCCACCCCCGCCCCCCCCAAGTACATACTTTCAACTTTATCTGTTTGAGATGAGCTCATTTCATGGCTATTTGAGTTAGTAGCTTAGGTCACTGCTTTTTACTTTGTGCATTTATCCTAATAATTTCATTGAGTTTAATGAGAGTATTCTAAGAACGATTGCTTTATATGATGGACGTAATCTTTGTAATGGATATTTCTTTTTGGTACTAGTAAAGAACAAATGCCCAGAATGCGTAACTGCTTTCTCAGGGTTTTGTCTCACTGGGTTAAAGTCACAAGTTGTTCGTGAGAAAAAAACAGGGAACATCTGTTTTGTGTTCAGATTTGCCTTTATAGTTTTGTCAGTTGTTCTGGGGACAGAACATTGTAATGACTTATGAGTCAATTGATCATATGTACAAGAAAAATGCTAATTTAAATGATCCCTCCCAACTCTGCACTATTATTGGAACAAAATACAACAAAGTAAAGGAACTCTAAGTTCTTGTGGAGAGGAGCTTTGTCATCTTACACATTTCCAAAACACTTAGTGTGTCACAGCACATATTCACTGTTTCATGTTCAGGAAATGCCTGCTTATAGGGTACTAAAGACAGGCTCAGTTGACCATTGTTAGGAGGCTGCTGAGACCCAGACCGGCTATAAAACTGCACATTGTGTACACTTTGCCTCCCTTGCATCTGGTGTTGCTTAGTTTGGAAACTGGAAATGTTTGAGACAACTGAAATGACCTTATTGTTATTTGTATGGCTGTAGTGCCGTGTGTAAATCAGCCTTCATGAATGTAACATAAAGCCCTGGCTTGTTCTGAATATTTTGTTCACGTTCTAGAACGTGCTACTGTCAATAGAAAGATGTTTTTTTCCTAAATGTACTATAAAACTCTTTCTATGTCTCTTGCATTACAGATGTGCAAAAAATGGGTATACGAGTAGATGGTATCATCTGTCCTGTGGGGAACACTTCTGCAATGAATGTTTTGACCACTATTACCGAAGGTAGATTTACCAATTAAGGTTGTGTCCTTTCAGAGCTTATTAAAGTTTGGCAGGTGTTGAAACATTGTGTACATAAACATAATGCAAAGATTGGTCCTCTGTGCTTGTTTTGGTCAGAGTGACGCTTAGACGTTGATGATAAAACTGCAGGTGTTGGATGGACTAATCAACTTAAAGAGGGCAGCATGAACAAAACTGGTTAGTTTAGGCAGGCTGGTTTGCATGTGCAATTATTCTGAAGCCTTTTTCTTTTTTAAAAACAGTGTCAGAGAATTTTAAGTTATGAGAACAATAATGAGTAAATGTGTTTTCCTTTATAAGTTCACTTTACACTGTGCATTCGGGAGACCTTGCCTCTCTAAAGCAGTAAATAAAAAGCAATTAGAAATCAGTTTAACTCTTGCAGTTCGGTGACCATAAAGACTCTTGTCAGGCTGACAGGGTGCTTTCAGCTCCAGGCTCCTTCCCATTTGAGTGGGAGTTATATCCAGCTTTACCAAGACTTCTGTGTGCTTATGTGCTCAGCAGTACCCATCACTCAGTCCAGGCCTTAGATACCAGGAATTGTGCTCATAAGCAATTGGACATAATGGTCAGGATGCAAGTTATTGCTGTTGTAAGAACCATGATTCTCTCCTTTTAACAGCAGAAATACAGTGCTCTCTACAGACTTATCTCTCTGTCCTTATATAAAATGTTTAATTTTAGAGTAACTGCTATTGCTTGAAGTGAACTAGATATTCAGTTTTCTGACTGCTTGCTGTTTTCTCTTTCTTCTTAGCCATAAGGATGGTTATGAGAAATACACTGCCTGGAAAAGGATTTGGACAAGCAATGGTAAAAGTGAGCCCAGTCCAAAAGCCTTTATGGCTGATCAACAGCTTCCTTACTGGGTAAGGTGAAAGGTGATTTATTTAATAGGAATGTGATGTTCTGATGTGTTTCTGATATTCTGCTGTTCAAGCAGCAGTTCAGCTGAGTTTTTTTGGGTTTTTTTTCCTAGTATTAGAGGATTGTGAAAAAGCTCAAGATAAAAATTCTGATCAGCTCCTCCACTGTTGGGAGACTTTCTCCACACCCTACAAAGACCATTCTTCTGTTACTTTTCAGTGAAGCAGTAGCTGTGGCTTTCAGGTAGAATAAGATTTGGCAGGCAAAGTATGAGTGTGAAAGACTTTGAAATCAGATTTTATATTTCCCTGGTAAAAAGAGCAGAAGAAAGATGGGAATGGAAGGAAGTTTGGTGGTAGGTTTTGTTGGAGTTTTTTTTATTTTTCTTTAAGTGATGAAGAATTTATTTTTGAAGTAATGCTTGCAAAGTCCACCGGACCGTAGTAATGGGGAATTGAATTAATTTTGGCCTTAGGTTCTGTGCAGAAATTCAGTTTTGCAGGAGATGGGTACAAGATTTCTGTAGATCAAACACTACTTATGACCTGATGATTACACAAGAACATATCTAACAATTATATTTTACAACTTTCTCACGTCTGGCTTCTTTCTAATTGGTTGTTCAAGTTGCATTAATCTTATCTGTAATCACAAGCAACAAGTAAAAACATGTTTGTTTTTTGACTTGTAGGTGCAGTGCACAAAGCCAGAATGTGGTAAATGGCGTCAGCTGACAAAGGAAATCCAGCTGACACCACAAATAGCAAAAACCTATAGATGTGGTATGAAACTGAACAATTCCACCAAGGTACCACACAACAGTTTTGCTCATACTGAAACTTGGCAAGTTGGTATTTCTTGTTTGCAGAAATTAATTTCTTCTTGCTTGCTCCTCAGTGTCTCTAATGTCAAAATGATAGTCTGATGGCCTGGAGAGCTGCACAGTGAGAGGCCTACATGCTGTTTGGACTTTTTGTTTTCTGTCAGGAAATGTCAAGAAAGAAGTATCTGAAATATCTTTGTCTGCAGAGTCAATTGTAAAATCCTTCAGCTAGGGAATTATTATCAGTGTGTACAAAATAGACATACACCAAAATGCTCATTTCACTTTTGTTTGGCCTTTTTTCATTATTGAGGAAAGCATTTGGAAAGCTCAATGAGCTTTTCCTAATTGCTATCAAGTCTGTCATGGAGCTTTACATGAAAAGTTTCAGCTTTAGCATGAAGATAACTCCTGAAATTTGAAAGAGTCTTTAAAGTGGCATAGAATGGCATTTATAACATGAAAAACCATAACATGAAAATAGTGACCATATGAAAAACTGAAGGGTCAGCATTTAATTTTGAAACTCTTTGATAAAGATACACTTAAAATAAATAAGAAACTCTCTTTTATAGTCTAGACTAGAAGAGTTGCTTTGGAAAAATGTGGGATATTTCCAGAATTTTTCTGTAAAATTCTATATTTTTTTCTGAATTTGTTTCAGTGTTCCACCCCATTTTATGGAATAGAATGTATATTTTTATTGTCTAATCAGTAGAAACTAACTTAACAAATGAGAAACATTTTTTACAGTGCTTTTGGTTTATGGTGTGGTGTGTTTTTAATCTACACATTTCTCTACCTTTTTTTTTTAACAATCATGTCTACTACAGGCTAACACTAAGTACTTTTTTTAATTTAGAGAATTATGCCATAGGAAATTATTTTGCTTTATACTTAATTTTTTCCATACAGCTTAAGTACAGCTCTCATACCATTCCCTTTTCTTTCAGACTGAGGGCTCAGACCAGTGTTCCATGCCTGAGGACTTGGTGAGTAGTTGCTGTTCCTCCTCATTTGTCCTAGAACATGAAAGCAATCTTAAAGCATGGCATATTTATTTCCTTTTTCATTTCAGTTCTTTGGCCAATTATTTCAGTATTTATGCATTTTGCTCAGGAAACTGTAAGACACTATTTGCAACAGAGCCTAGGGCTTTTTATTTTCTCATCTTTTTCCTCTTTTCCCTTACCATACTAAGTAGCTTTCAAGTGGTTTGTGGTGTCCCTCAGTCATGGCCTGAGACTCAAGGTTTACTCCTAATTCTCATTTTTGATCAGGCAAAATATTATTCAGTTGCCAGCTTTCAAGTAAAATTCCCCATCCTAAAATTTTCTTGTCTTTCAGGTTGTTTCTATCTTTAGTCAAGATAGTCTCACTTTTTTGAAGACTGCAAGAGAACACCTAAGCATGTTTTCTCTCTCCTCTCCCTCGTAATACAAAATGTACATACAGGATGTATGTTGGCGTTTCAAGGGGTTTGTGATCATGTCACCCCACATTTCTGATTTCATATAAACTTATATTCAATAAGCCATGTTCACAAGTGTACCTGAGGTACTTCTATCACAGGGAACACATTCAAGCTTATTGTTGACTCTTGTAGAAGCTTTGTGGCTTTGTTTCCCTAATGCATGTCTGACTTCTAAATTAAGGACGAATCACTAGCACTTCTTAGGGTTCTAGAAGATCTTTGATGGGGATAGCAGAATCTAAATTAAATTGATCAGTTAGTGTGGACTTAGTTCTAAGTTCAGATTTCTGGATGCATAAGTGACTGTAAATGTTTTATACAGGGCCTGATAAGGCATAGACATGTTGTTATGGCATGTCTCATTTGTTTGCTTTCCACATGGCATGGAGTTTGTGAAGTTTCAGCTCTGTGTCTGAGAAGAGATCAATACTACAGGTTTTCTGTGTCAGGCTGAGGAAGGGGAAAGAGGGAGAGAAAATGTCTTTATGACTTGCAATTCTGAGATTGGTACTTCTAGTGCTCTTTGGTCTCAGTTTTGGAGGGAGGGGGGAAATTGGTTAATTTTCCAATGTTTTTAAAGTACTGACGTGTTCTTTTCTCCCCTCTTTCCTTCACTTCTCCGCTTGGCCAGAGAGTGGCTGAAGTTTCAGACCATTGGTGGTACTCCATGCTCATACTGCCTCCTTTGCTGAAAGACAGTGTGGCAGCTCCCTTTCTAGCTGCATATTATCCAGACTGCGTGGGCATGAGTCCATCCTGTACCAGCACTAATCGGTTACCTGGTGAATCCAACCTTGTGAAGTTAGAGCACCTAAAGAGTGTGCCTAATGTGACTGGTAAGGGCCATCTGCAGGGCTCTGTTGCTTAAATAGGTGTGATAAATTTTGTCTTGTAACTGAGTTTATAAGGCACATTAATTCCCCTGATTCAGAACACTGGTTCTGTTCTCAGCACTAATACACAGTCTCTGTGTGACTGCCTCTGTTGTTTGATGCCATTTGCTTGTTTGTAAGATAAAGGTAATACATTTCTTACAGCTTTTCTTTAGGGAGTAAGCACAGACTGCAGAGGCTTTCTGTGTGCCGCTGTCATTTGTGTACAGAAACAGGAAATTACCATGCAGGTACTTAAAGACTGTTTGCGTTCTTAAGGAAATGAAGATTTATCAAAAAACCCCAAGATTCTGCTAGTTTTGATATTGTGGATCTTTGGGGCTTTGAAGAAAAGAATTTGATTTCTTATGGCATTCAGATTCTGTTTAGGTTATTTTTTCTTTTGCTAGTGAGAGCCTGAGAGTGCAGATCAGCAGAATAGGTCAGGTGCAGAGAAAGGTAGTTCAGGATTGTCATACTCTCAGAGAGAGTGTTTTGAGGAAATTTTAGCTTCTGTGTTGTCTTAGCAGGCTTTGTTCTCCTCAGGTGCTGAAAATAACTCTGTTCATATGTTCAACAGATGTTGTATCTGCTTAACAGAAAACTTAATTACATAGAGCTACCAATACTGAACATGGAAGATGAGTAATTATTACCCCCTCTTGCAGTATTGGGAGTTGAAGAAGAAAGGAGTTCATAGTACTGCCTAAGTCTGTACAGTGATGCTAATCCTCAGACTTGAATTTAGGTCCTACTTCTTGTTGGACTTCTCATGGCATTGGAGTGCCACGAAACATTACTGTTTCTTTAACAAAACTTCAGCTCTGATAGGTCCAAGGGGTACTCATGGGGCAGAAGGACAATAATTAATGCACAGGAGGGAGGAGAGCCATGTAAGTGAAATCATTCTGGAGGTGCCTAGAGGCTGGAAAGCTTCCTTACTTGTTATCTGTGTGAGGTCAGTGGATTGTTTCAGAGGGAGAAGGACGTGATGAAGATATGATGGAGTATGACTAATTCCTGGTGCATCTTTATTCAGTTGCAGGCATGAACAAGTATTTCCAGCCTTTTTACCAGCCCAATGAATGTGGGAAAGCACTTTGTGTGAGGCCAGATGTCATGGAACTGGATGAGCTCTATGAGTTCCCAGAATATTCACGAGACCCTACCATGTACCTGGCGTTGAGAAACTTAATTTTGGCTTTATGGTACACAAACTGCAAGGTAAGAGATGCTGATAGTTAATTTGTTTGTTTAAAAATAATAGCAGCTTTTCTGGGATGGGGACTCACTTCTTGGATGTCTCCTTATGTACCAGAAAAATTGCTCCCATGTTTTTGAAAATCCATTCTAAGATTGGCTGGGTTTTGGGGGCTTGTTGGAGTTGAGAGTTTTTTTCTTTTTTTATTTGTCTGTTTTTTTCTTTTTTCTTTTTCTTTCTCTTTTTTTTTTCCACTTTCCCTTTCAGATTTAATGCATAGGAGCTTCTTCTGCAGTAAAAATCAAAAGTTTTTAAATTCTTAACACTCTACAGTACCAGCCCAGCTATTAACTTTTTAAATGGATGCTTGAACACGTCTAAACAGTGTTTTGTGGTGCTTTATGATTTTTTTTTTTAACCTGATTGTTGGACAGGGAAGCGATTGTCTTTTCATTTAGGCTAAGCCTATGGCACTGCCTTTGATAGAACTGCTGAAGTTTCACATAGCAAAGCTTTCTGATATGGATGTCTGCATTTATGTGAGAGGTTTTGGATATTAATCTCCTTTTACCTCATAATGACATTTTGGAATGGATTTTACTGGAATGCCATTGTGAACATTGCCACCATGTAGATTCATTTTGTAAACAGGAATCTGTTTCAATACCATTCCTGTACTAATGGAACACACCATGGAGTTACCAGAAGTCTCTTGTAGACTCATTTGGTTTTATTCCATGCTAATCTTGCTTAATAAATGGTTACTTTACTGTGTAAAGCTCGCTAACAAGAAATTTCCACAAAAATTCTTTTCAAATGCTCTCTGAGCTGTGATTTTTCTGCCATTTGGTTTACAGTTTAAATATGATGTAAACATTGTGGTGCCTCACAGTATAAACAATTCCAGCTTTATAACTGAAATAATTAATCGATTATATAATTACCTTACTTACGTAATCCAGCCAGTCAGAGCAGGCCCAGGCTGTTGGGGACGCAGGCTGCTATTGGCTGGCTAGCCAGGTGGTAACTGGCTCAGCCAATGAGGATTAACCTCATGGGCTCTCCTATATAATCTATAGAAGGGAGTGAGATCCTAATAAAGCCGGCTGTTGCTGCATGAACACGGAGCGTCAAGTCGTGCGTCTGTCTCCGAAGCTGCGACAAGCATATGGATAAATGGAATGTTAGAAAATCAACAATTCCTGTTCTCCCTTTCTCCTTTGCAGGAGGCTCTCACCCCTCAAAAATGTATCCATCATATAATTGTTCGGGGGCTTGTGCGGATCCGCTGTGTACAGGAAATGGAAAGGATCCTGTATTTCGTGACAAGGAAAGGGCTAATTAATACAGGGATTTTGTCAGTCAGTCCTGACCAGTACCTTCTTCCTAAGGAATACCACAATGTAAGTTGCTGTAATAATCCCTGCATTATTAGTGCTATAAAACTACACAGTGCATGCAATAGTTTTTTTGGTTCTGGATTTTTGGCTCATTTACATAAATGGATGGAATGATAGGTAAAATTACATCTAAAACCTAATATGTGGAAAGTTTTTAACATTGTTCTCTTATGCCTTCAATGGGAACGGAAACTACATCAATTAGATTCCTTACAAAAAAGATTTTTTCCCACTAAAATCTATGGAATTCATTTCCATGGATTTGTGTTTCCCATGTGCTGTTCAAATGGATGGGAACTGTGTGAAAAATATACAGGTTCTGTGGATCCTATAATACATAATATAATTATACATAATAATCCTCTGCTTCCATAGGTGAGGAAACTGCTATTCCATGTTGGTTTGCTATGGTTTGCTAAGAACTGTGATTAAAAAGGAACGTTTATGACTAGCAAGTTGTTAGAAAGCACCCAAAACTTATTAAACCAATGTATTCTGTAACAGAGTATCTCCTAGAAATTGTACGTCATGTTTGGAAAGTGTATTTGTACATGTTTTTCATTTATAAAATAGTTTTCACTGGTCAACCCAATCTATGATTGAAATCTTTACAAGGTAAGTATGTTTCTTGTCTGATAAATTCAATTAGATTCCTACTTTTGTTACTGGTAACTTCAGTTCTTTCTGTTAAAAAAAACCTGAGGCATCTTCTTTTGAAGTTCTTAAAAACTTTAACTATTTTCAAAGCTACCACTGATCTTTTTTCTATATTAAATGCACTGCCATCTTTAAAAGTTATCACAGATTACTTTAGATGACAAGAGATCCTAGACTTCTGAAACCTACAAACATTTTTACCTTTGGCAAATGAGAGTGAAATTACAATTTCTATTTTATTTCTAACTATTTTTATTTAAATACTTTAATATTTTTTAGAAATCTGTCATTATTGTTGGGGCTGGTGCAGCAGGATTAGCAGCAGCCCGACAACTGCACAACTTTGGAATTAAGGTAAGAAGCTTTAGAGTACATTACTTTAAAAAATTAGACTTCCTCTCTTTGAAAAATGTTGTTCATTAAAAAGAAAAAGCCTACATCCTTGTTACAAACATGTATGTACAGGGCATCCTAATTAATTTGTGAAATCTGAGGTTTTACTGAGTAAACCTGCTGTTTAAAACCAGCATTTATTTGTATCTAAAATTAAACAGCATAAATTTTGTATAGACACTGCACCCAGATCATTGTGTTTAATAGCCTGTAGCATGCCTTAAACTTTTTTAAGGCATTTAAAAATTTTGAGATGTCCAGAATAAATCTTCAGCTTTTTTAAAAAGAAGGCTTATTTTTGTTAGGGTTGTTTCTAAAGTAACAGTTGTATTTGTATGTGTATATCCCAAAGTGTAACCATTCTAAGATGATTTAAATGCATAAATTAACTACAAATAATTCAGAAATGAAAAAAAGTGTTAAGATTGCTAACATTGCTGGATTGCTTGGGGTTTTTTTTTTGTTTTGTTTTCTCCTTTGCTCTGGAGTTGAACAGGTATGTTTAATAGAATTAAATCTTGCAATCTACTAAGCTGCATTTTACCACAGGTCATTGTCTTAGAAGCTAAAGACAGAATTGGTGGCCGAGTGTGGGACGATAAGACATTCACAGGAGTCACTGTTGGAAGAGGTGCACAAATCGTCAATGGATGTGTCAACAACCCAATGGCACTAATGTGTGAGCAAGTGGGTTCCTGCAGTGGTCCTGATTATCACTAGTGAAAAACTTGTTAAAGCCAGGCTCAGATGGCTGGGTAAGGGTGGGAGTCCTTTTCTTGTGACGTGATTAAAATCCTGTTCTGCACTGTAAGTAAACTCCACGTTGCTAATATATCTTTGATAACAGTTGGGAACAGAGAAGGGCTGTAGAATGGTTTCAGGCACATTAAGTAAAGAAAAGCAAGGTGGTTCCAGCTTCAGAACCAGAAGAAACCACTTTTTTCCTCTTTTCTAGAGATAGTAACATAAAAAGTCCCCAGCAGCCTTCCTTAGGGCTGAGAAGGGCTTTGCTGTGGGAGGCTACTGCTTCTGTGATGGATTTGCCTTTGCTGCTTCTCAATATTTCTAGTTAAATTCTTCACAAGTTAAGATTAACATATCTAACAACTAAATTGCTACTGATGCAAACATGCTTCATTTCCATTTCTTTAAAAATTCTTATTACTTGCTGGTTTGGTTTAGGTTTTTTGGAGGTAGGAATCTGAATTTCTTCGTATGGAACCTGAGTGTGGGTTTTGCTGACGTGCAAATCCAGCCCATGCCATGTTCAGTGGCCTACAGTGCCATGAAGAAATTCTAGATTTTTTTTAAAAATAATGTTTTATTTATGAAATGGGGAATAATGACTTCTGGATACACTTCAGATACTCATCCCTTTGTGGTCATTTAATGCAATTTTTCATTGAAAGTACAGCTGTATCTTAAGATCTGCAGTGGTGACCAACAGCCTAGAAAGATGTGAGGATATGTGAAAAACACTGGAGCATGCCCTAAGTAACAAGCCCCTAGGAAGAAATTAGCACTGTATTTGTGCTATTTTTTCTGGATTGACTCTGTAGAACGCAAAACTATCTTTATTTGAATTTAGCTCTGTTGTGTTTTCGATGCAGGACAAGCAAAGCAAGGTTTAATTCCAAGTAATTTCTTTATTTGCTTGGTTGTTTAATAACATTGGTGGTAACTGGCAAGCAATATCCTGTCAATTCCTGAATTCAGGGAACTGTTTGGGCCTCAGACACTAGAAAGTTGTAGAAAATAACTGATTTTAATTGTGACTTAGAAAATAAATTGAGGTAGAAATAAAGGAGACTGGTTTATCATGTTTGATTACCAGACTTTAAATTTCTGTACTAGCCCTTGCCTGACAGGAAAGTCACAGAGGAAGTTTCCGTGAATCCCCAATAAAGGACAGGATGCAAAAGTGGGAAAAAACCAATTTTTGGACAATTAACAGATAGAAGGATTGTTGGTATTCAAGTTTGAAGAGAGCAAGAGTCACTCTGACTAAAGTTGTTGATTTTTTTTAAATGGTATCACTTAAATGTGAGGCACTCACCTTAGATTAAGTAAATTTGAGCAGGCTGGGTGCTGTAGTTTTTCCATACTTAAAAAAGCAATAAAATGTCTTTTTCTTAAGCTTGGCATTAAAATGCACAAACTAGGGGAGAAATGTGACTTGATCCAGGAAGGTGGAAGGATAACAGATCCCACTATTGATAAACGTATGGACTTTCATTTCAATGCCATCCTAGATGTTGTCTCTGAGTGGAGAAAAGATAAAACCCAACATCAAGATGTTCCTCTTGGTGGTAAGTGAGATATGTATTGCAAAGTGAATATTGGCTGTGTTCATAAACTTCTGTATTAAATTTGCTCTTACATCAGACATTTTTAGAAGTCTGACCATCTGACCTTAAATCTAATACATATTTCTGATATTGTATCTTGTTTTCATGAGGTAGCTTTTTCAGTATAACTAGTGTAACTAGCAGTTCAAAAGACTTGCTTCTGGCTGAAGCAGGCCATAGCTAGACTTAGCCCTTATACTTTTTGACTAATCTGTCTAAATAAGAGCCTGATCAAAGCCTTCTGCTGGCAAGAATAGTCCCATCTCCATTGGTAACGCCTCCCACCACGCTTACAGCTTGCAAACTCAACAGCAAAAAATAAACTTGCTCAGAAATGTCTGCCTCCCAAATGTCTTCAGCATGGATTTTGTAAGACAGAATGAATAACTCTTATGTTCTTCAATGAATCCTAGATCAAATTTCTCAGTTCTTTGATTTTGTAAAAATTAATCAG
Source organism: Leptocoma aspasia (assembly GCA_013399835.1). Lineage (NCBI taxonomy): Eukaryota > Metazoa > Chordata > Aves > Passeriformes > Nectariniidae > Leptocoma > Leptocoma aspasia. The sequence continues at coordinate 526,383 of VXAX01000708.1, forward strand.
GATTTATTTGGAAGGATCCTCCATTATCTTAAAGTGTATTTTACGTGAAATCTTCAGCTGTATATTGATGATAGCTAAACAATTAATTTCTCTCCTGTCTCGCTCAGAAACCTATGAGTAAACAACAAAGTTATACTCTTATAACTGGAAAGATCTTGTGGGGTTTTTTTCTATGAGAAGAAAAACATCTTGGTACAAATTAGGAGTAAGCATGAAAATCTTGTGATCCAGGGAACAGCATGTTGAAATGCAGTAGCACTTCGGACAGATTGTCATATATTCTTATTTTAAATGTGTTCTTTCACAGAAAAAATACAAGAGATCTATAAAGCCTTTATTCAGGAGTCTGGTATCCAGTTCAGTGAGCTGGAAGAAAAAGTACTACAGTTCCATCTCAGTAATTTGGAATATGCCTGTGGCAGCAATCTCTCTCAGGTGAGTTGTGACAGCTGTGTTCTGAAGTGACTGAGCTTTGCAGAAGACCAAGTTGGAAATAACATCGAGAAATCACCTGAAGAATCAGCTATCCTGACTATTCCTACACCCATAACCTGTTGTTTGAAAGCACTGAGACACTGACTGCAACACTGCCTTATTTAATCTGATGGGAGTTCCTGATGTGCTTCCAGTGAAATGCTCTTTAAGTAGAAGTTGAGAGTAGATAGTTAGAAGGGAGCTGGGCATTTTGCTGAGATGCTGGGTGATATGATTCACAGGAGAGTTACTCCTCCTCAGATATTGCGTGTGACTTCTGCTTCTCAGTTCTGTTTAGAAACTGAGATATTTCTCTACCCTGTTACTTATCTTGAGAATAAACACATTTGACTCCTGAGGTGTTCCAACCCCCTGGTGGTGAGCCCAGTTCACCACTCTTAGGTACTCTCTTGGCTACCTGATACTTGGGTGCCCTCCTGACTTCAGTTTTAACCAAGCAGCTCCAGGAAATACAAAAGTATCATATTGTTGGCAGTACACTGTTTACTCAGTCGTGTTGCTACATTTAAAGACATTTAGTGTCAGTTGTACTACAGCAGTGGGACAGCTGACTCATGTGTGCGGATGCAAATCTGAACTGAGAAGCACACAAGAACATAACAAAAACCTGCAAGACAATGCTATACCAGAGCAGTCACTGGAAAATATTTTGATAGGTCAAGTTTTCATATTCTATGAGCGCCCAGAGGAATTAAGAAAGATGCAAAAAACTACCTTACCTTCAATTTTAAAATCAAAATATGATTGATTTTATGCATCTGAATAGTAGTTTGATAGTTGTTTCAGATTTTTCACTGCTAAGTGGCAGTTGCTTAGTGCAAATACTACTGTTTTATTAACTATAAGGTTGCAAGGCTGGAGGACAAGGTCAGTGAAAGGTATCATGGAACAACCTCCAAAATGACAGAAAAATTCCATCGAGTTGGGGTTTTTTTGTGTCTTATTTTCCCCTTCATGTCGGGAAATAAGGTATTTCCATTTTTATATGAAGTCCTAAGGCTGTAAAATCTGATTACTTTTCTAGATACAGACAACTGAAATAAATACATTGCAATTCATCTGGGTTTTTGTACTATTTTCCTTGTTTTCTCTACTAAGCAGAACCATAAATTCCCAGCTAGTGACCAACCCATGTTTTGACTTTAAAAATCCAGCAATTCATATGTTATGTACTGGCATTAGGTAAATAAGCATTTTGATTTTGTCAGCATTGCCATAAATTCTGGTGATACACTTTTTTTTTCTAGTTGCAAAGGGACTAGGGTGGCTTCTTCTAAACTCTGGACCTTTTCATAGTACCCATGTCCCCTCACCAGTAGAAACAGCCAGTTATGTTCTGTCCACAGGTATCTGCACGCTCATGGGACCACAATGAATTTTTTGCCCAGTTTGCTGGAGATCACACTCTTCTGACTGTGGGATATTCAACTGTGATTGATAAGTTGGCAGAAGGGCTGGACATCCGGCTGAATTTCCCAGTGAGTCTGGAAAACGTTGATGCAGTGCCTGTCTTGGATTGCTTGGATTGAAACACCCAGTCATATATTTGTATTCTTTGGGACCAGGCAAATCTGTGCCTGTGACTGTTTGAATTTGTCTTTAAAAAAAACCAAGAGGACAATTTCAACATTTCTGAAATTCTCCCTGAGGACTATCCGTACTTAAATATTATGATACAATGATCTTATATGTTAAAATCATGATGATTTTTCTTTTTCAGCTTCACGGAGGCTATTTTTTGTCTTTCAGGATTTCTCTAGAAATTTGGGTTATTTACTTTCTAGATTGCCAACCAGTGCCATTTTAGCTATTCTTGCTGGAATTTGCATTGCATATGTACATTTTGTAGTACAGTCTCTCAATGTGTCTTTCAATAGGTTCAGAGTATTGACTATTCTGGTGAAGAAGTGCAGATAACTACTGCAGATGGAACAGTGTGGACAACACAAAAGGTACCAAGTACACTTCAAGATTAAGGATTTTAGAGAACACTGACATGTACATGTACATGAACGCTGTACATGTCTTTTTTTTCTTTTCTTTCTCTCAGAATACTATTTAGTCCATTTTCTCCCCATTCAAAGATGAATACTCCTGTATTTTAGTGGCCTTTATTTGGGTGTCCTAGAGCCTAATATTTGATGAGCATGCTTGAGATTTGAGTATGAGTTGATTTGAAAAACTAAGGACTATAAAGGGTAGTACTAAAAATGTGAAGCAAATAGATTTTTATCTGGTCTTTGAAGTGACATTTATGTTACCTTGTTCCATTCCCTCCTCAGCTTTACCCCACTTAGCATGTGTACCGTGTTAAAATTTCCAGGATTTGACAACCCCTATTTCTCAGTCTATTATTCCTTGTGTCCCCACCTTCTTCATAAGCTGAATAATTTAGCTTTCAGTAATTTTTAAAATGATACATAAACTTGATAAAGATTGGATTGACATCAACAGTGTTACTGAGTGTATTTTAAAAAGAAGGAGTTTCTGAAGGAATTTAAACCAAATCACTGACTATCTATCTCTCATTTCAAACAGTTTTGTTAATCTGAGATCCATTGACTATCATTTACTGAAGTATTGGTAGCAGTGATTAGCCACTGTGATACAAGCAGTTCATCAGACTATGACTTAAAATCAGTGAACTGTGGGATCTGTTCTCACCTGAATGTAAGGAAGGCATGTGTTTCCCATTAATGGGGACTAAAACCAGACACTAATCTGGAAATGTCTGGTGTGTTATAATGCTGCATCCTACTAGCATAATTCAAGATAGTTAGGAGGATGCTGTGAGGCTTAAGTGCTGTATTCAGGTTTGGTACTGTTGTGATTGTAGCTGTTTCTTTCAGGTATTAGTGACTGTACCATTGGCCCTCCTTCAGAAAAATGCCATTCAGTTTAATCCTCCACTGGCAGAAAAAAAAATCAAAGCCATTAATAGTTTGGGAGCGGGAGTCATTGAGAAAGTAAGTGATTTCATATTATCTTTAATTCTCTTTTCATAGAAACATTGGCTGTTTTGTCTCTGTTGCTTTTGCAGTGTAGTGATCAGAGTTTATGATGCATAAACATACATTTATGTTTTACTTGTATACAGTAGCCCAGGAGAGCAAAATGTTATCAGGGATCACATGTATTTTTGTGAACAAACTTTTTGTTTCTTAGATTTCACAACTTGACGGTGTTTTTAAAGAAACTGTTTGCAGAAGAATTTAATGGCTTAAACATTTTGTGATTAATTTTGATTCATGATGGTCTTGGATATTTCAGAATTCCAATAATGTGTTTATTTCAGGTCATTTTAATCTAGTAAATTCATAAAGTATTTGTCAAGAATACTGGAAGTTGTATGTTGGACCAGTGTAAAATCTCCTACCCTTTCCCAATACAAAACCACAGCCTCTCTTGAAAAGCTCCCCAATAAGATGTGTGCTTAGAACAGAACAGTAACAAAGTAATGCCAGAAACAATATTATGACAATGTTGAAATTTAAAGACAAGATTAAGAAACTCCAAATACAGGATGCCACTCATTTAAGTTATACATTAGGTTTTCAAAAAAAATCTGCTTCTTGAGCATTTTACACAATTACTGCCATTGTGGATTTGATATTCTGTGCATTTGCAATTAATGACATCAGCATTTTTTTTTTCTTTGCCTGTCCCCCTCAGAGGACAGGTTCATATATTCTTTCTTGAGACCCACTCATAGGAAGAGTTGTGTCTAAACGAGTGGAAACAGGAAAATGCATTAGAAGAACATATACCATATCCTAGTAATGAGTTTTGTGGTATGAAATGCTTAAATTCCATTTTTCTGTATCTTTCTAGATTGCCTTGCAGTTTCCATACAGATTTTGGGACAGTAAAATTCAAGGAGCTGATTTTTTTGGTCATGTTCCACCCAATGCCAGCCAACGTGGGCTCTTTAGTGTCTTCTATGACATGGATCCAGAGGTATGATATATGCCAACTGTGTTTTCTCTTGGCCTTTCATAAATTCAGTTTGAAATCTAGGTGCAATAATTACTGAACAACATTTTTCTTCTCTCTCCCCGCCCCCCCCCCGAATCTGCTGCTATTAAAAGCAGTGGAAGCAGTGTTATTTATCAAGATAAAGCTCATCAATATTTTGCTGTAATACATGGGAATGTTTTCCATTGTTTGGATACAGACTAATATACAAGCAAGTACATTCTCAATCTCTACTGAAGACAAGGCTGTAATACCTTACTATAAACCTACTTATATGGGAAAAGGGCTACTTGTCACTTCCAGTTTAGGACTTCTGTTCCCTTACTAAATCAGCTAAAAATCCAGTTAAAAAGATTATGTAAGTAAGCTGACTTACTAATGCTTACTGGCTTGCAGTAGTCTGAATAACTATTTGGAATAGCAGAAGAAAAGACAAACACCAAGTTCTGCACGAAACTGAGATCTGTAGGGTCAGTCTCATACTCATGAATTTCAAAGCAAATTCAAACCAGTGGATTGACATCACATTTCTCTTCCCTTCCAGTTCCAAGCAGACACATTACACATTTATATTATACCTCTTCATACTTTTACAACTGCTGCTTACTACTTGGCAGAAATTAAAAGGCCATTCTGTAACCTGATGTCTTACTCGAAAAGGAAACCATCCTGTGATATTTGTGCTCTGTTACTGCCTGATTTGTGCTTGTATACAACTTTGCTTAAATGAGACCTCTCCAGTACTCTTCAGCTCATGCTACAAGAGGTTCAGTGTGCTGAACCTCTTGTAATGGTTAATTTGCTTGATAGCTATTCTCTACTAGTTATCAAAGTTAGTAACAGAAGAATTATTGCCTTACATAAACAAGAGAGGCAGAGTTCTTTAAAGGCACTGAGAACCTGTGTGCTCTTCCCTACTCACCACCTCTAAAACTTCTGCATGGTAGCAGAGGAAGGAAATACCAGTAGATGTGCCTTTCATTTCTTGGTCCAAAATCTGCTAGTAAGAACTTTGTATTGGTCTAATCAAAAACATATCTAAGTAGTTTTAAATAGACTCTCTCTGTCACCACATTTTGAAAATGGAGTACAGCTGAGGTGAAAGTTTAGCACAAAACTGAAGCTTAAGAGGGTGCACAAAGAGTAACACTGTCAATGTAATTTTTTTGGGGTACAGCCTTTAAGTAGGTAGATAGGAAGTTTTCAGTGAATTCAGCAAGTTATAAAAGGGGCTGATTGTAACAGATCTATGAATAAGACATCAGAAGATGTAGTAATTAGAGCAAAAATACTATAGAATATGCACCCTTTGTTCCAAGGAATCAAACCCACTTTTCTCTAGAACAACAGTTGCTTTGCAGCTGAAAATATCTTTGCAATACCAATTAAAATAGACTGTTTATGAAACACTTAATAAGGCCTTGTTTTTAGGGCAAAGAAAGCATTTTAATGTCAGTGGTCACTGGAGATGCTGTGACAACCATTAAGAATTTAGATGATCAACAAGTACTGCAACAGTGTATGACTGTACTTCGAGAGCTGTTTAAGGAGCAGGTAAGAGAAGCCTCTTTTATTAAGAGATGAATTAACTTGTCAAAGCTTCCAAATGTAGTACTTCATGATGTATAGACCTTTGACATTTAAAACTAATTTTTCTTTTCTTGTCAGTTTCAGGGAATAGGTTTTCTTTGAGACATACTAAAAATCACAAATTTTGGTCTCTTGTGTGAAAAATGTGTATTGAAATGCCTTAGATCTCTCTGAAGGACAGTAGTATATAACTGAAAAATAGAAATGAACTATCATCCTTTAAAATGCTTTTTAAAAGCAAAATTAATTAAAAGCAGTACTTTAGGCAGGTAACACAAAACATACTTCTTACTTAGTTGTCACTTTTTTTCTGGTCATCACCACTTCTAATATGTGATAAGATCTTTAAGCTAGATTAATTTGATTGATTTCTGCCTTCCCCCATGCCAAGACAACTGAAATTACAACACCCCCAAACCAATCCAATCCATTTCTCTTCTACTAACTAACAATCCTTTCTCAGCTGTCTTGGGATGGAGGTATGGGCAAAATGATCTAGCAAGGGCCCTACATCCTGCATGGACAAAAAACACTAGATAAAAATTTCTACCTTTTTTCCTTTCCCCAGATCATCATTAGGATAAAAACTAATAGGAAAATCAGGGAAATCTAGGACAAAAGCAAAACACTTATCACTTAGCAATGTTATTTGCACTCTACTCTAGAGACAATAATGCCTCAATTAATTTACTTAGAACAGTTAGATCCCCAGGAATGATTGTGTTCAGGGGAGATATCTCAAGTTTTACTGATGGTTCAAATGTTAGGATTAGTGATCTTGGAAGAACTTCAGTATCTGAAAACTCAACTGTTCCTAGAAACATACATTTGGTAATGGCTTTATTGTTACTAGAACCACATGCAGTGGAAGTTCACATACCTGTATCTTGACCTCATGAAAATGTAGCAAATGGGTCTTTGGTTTCAGTGCCACTCTGGTCTAGAAGTGTGTTCATGGCTGTCTCCATGGTTTACAGCAGTTGTAAATTTCAGTCACCTGAGGACGATGCAGTGGGATTTTCAAAGACAAGATAGCTTCAGGGGTGTACCAGAGCTGCTTCTGGGACGTCCATACAACTTGTCATATTTGGCTGGTCCTTCTCTTGATCGCTTGAGCTTGAGTTTCTCATGTGCTGCCTGAATGGAATTTATCTGTCGATACCAGAGGCCGCGCAAGAGGCAAGCAGAGCTGCTTCTGTTTACTTGTCATGAGCTCCTCCAGAGTAAGATACAGCTGTAGTTGACTAAGCCTTCATACAAGTATTACTCAGGCTCTTTTTGATAGAAATTTGTGGAATTTGCATGCTACAATGTGACAAAGAATACACAATATTACTTATTGTGGCTCAGCCAGACCCTGACTTCCTGGTTTTTTTTTCCCTGAACCTAGTTTTCAAGACAGCTCATTTTCTGATCTTAGATAATTTTATTCCAATGGATAAATAAGATTACTTATGTCCAAAATGAAAATTGAATTTTGAGATTTAACAAGCTAGATGTAACAAGCATTATGCCTAACCAAGACAAAAATTGTTTACATTATACATACACACGTTGAACAATATCAGTATTGTATTTGTTTACAAGAGAATGTGTATATGTATGTTAAGGGGATTTTTTTTCCTTGTGTAATATGCAGATCTGTTGCATTCAGAATAGTGCAGCTGTGATGTTTCAGGCATCAGGCAAGTCTAGCAAACAAAATTATCTTTGTGGTTAGTACTATAATAAAAAAATAGGAATTTAATTCTGGAATGTGATCTAATCTGTATCTACAAAGATTACTAGAAACTTTTGTTTGAGAAAAAGCTGTGCAATTCTGAACTTTTCTTTGCAGTGTTTAACTTCTGTTTTGGTTATGCAGGAGGTTCCTGACCCAGTGAAGTTTTTTGTTACTCGATGGAGCAACGACCCTTGGCTGCAGATGGCGTACAGTTTTGTGAAAACGGGGGGCAGTGGTGAAGCTTATGACATGATAGCTGAAGACATACAAGGAAAAGTTTTTTTTGCTGGTGAGGTAAGTGTCTTTGTTACCGTTGATTAAGGTTATTGGGAGCAGTTTCTTATGGAAGAACATCTGTTGCTACCCAGCACCATTAATGTGGAGGTAGTATATAAATATTCTATTATAAAAATATCCTAATGATTCTTGATACAGAACCCTCTCTATTCATATTATTACTGGCCATGGAAAGACTGCCAAATGTTTCAGGTCAGGAGTAAAATGAATTTTTAGTCAAACTGTCTTTCTGTTACTCCGCTTGCGGGTAATGTAACAAATGCACCATGATGGTGTAGGTACATTCTGTACTGGGGCAGAACTTAACCTGCCCCACTAAAGTGCAGATAGCAGAACAGACTGCTGCTTTTGTAGCTAACTTGCTTGCAAATTTTGAAGTTGCTAAAAATTTCAAGTGTTTCCTTTAATGTTCTTTCTATGGAGTTTTCCATGGCTATTAAAAATGTAAGTACATGCTTAAGGAAAACAAAACTGATGTTATAAACTAAAATGCTATACTATTAGTTTTAGAAACAATTAACTTTTTTTTTCTTTTTTTTTTTTTAAATACAGGCCACAAATAGGCACTTTCCTCAGACCGTTACAGGAGCTTACTTGAGTGGGGTTCGAGAAGCCAGCAAAATAGCAGCATTTTAAGTACCAAAATTTTGTGGTTTATAGATATATTTTTAATTGATTTCTGTGGGTAAAACTATCTTCAAGTTTTCCTATTGCTGCCTTTTTCCTACATGGTACTTGAATAGTATACGGTACCTGAAGATAAAATCTTCATCTTCCTTTTCCTCCCCCACCCCATTTTTAAGCCCTGATGATACATATTGTCAGGGGCTTTTTTCCAGCTAAGGTATTACTAGCAGGAGTGACATTGGAATCATTGGCCACAACTTAACTAAGAGAACTTTTGTCAAGAGTCCTCTTCTGTATGGCTCAAGTCATATTGTGAACCTTCATTTCAGAAGGTCAGATTAAAACAAAACTAAGTTAACATACAGCATTAAAAATGCTGGCAGTTAGTAATGATATGGAAATTTTCCACTAACTGTGCTTCTCAGGTTGATTGTGCTCATAGGAGTTCAAACTGGCTTCCAAGAGCCTAAATAGCCTAGAAAAATTCTAGGATTAATGTAGGAAGGAACTCAGCTTTTTCCCATTTGGAATCAGTAACCTTTTCTATAATATTTTTTCATATTCTTAGCATCCACTAAGTGGGCTTTGGGATATGAAGTTTGTTCCTTTACATAAGAGAGCTGGAACAGTTTACAGTGCAATCATAGAAAGGTTATTGTAGCTGATCAAAACTTGAAAAATTAACTTCTAGATTACTTTAAAAAGCTTTGAAATATCTCTGCTACTTACTCAGAGAAATTATTGTTACAATAATAGGCTAAGAATTTAGATTTGCTCATTGCTTCTGTAGAAACAGGACAGCTTAAAAATACCATATTGCTGTGATTATTTTGAAAACAAACTTCTGGATTCATTTGGGCTGAATAGAGGAAGTATCTGCTGATTTGACTGTACAGTGGGGGGTGCAGGACTGTAAGTTCCTAATAGCTCATTCAACTTTTATATTAAAAAATAAGTGAAGATGAATGAGGAAAAATAAGAATGAAGGGCTGAAACAAGGTGGCTTGCACTTTGACTTGAAATTTGTTTTTTTTTCTTTTATTATGAAAGTATTATTAAAAAAAACTCGAGAGAGTAATTCAGTAAGGGCTAGACATCTCTCTAGTAGCTTTTTCATGGGACAGGGAGGAAAATATTTTTCAACAGCAATAAGAGAGATGTACTGGGATACCTATTGTAATACTGTTCCACTATATTGGTATTAATGAAAAAAAATTAAAATCCGCTTTTAGACCTCTTCCTCCACACCTTCTCTGTAACTTGGCTGCATAGATGTCATGATTTCTGAAATGAACATAAGTGCTTACTCTATCCTGCCCCATTCTCATGCACAGGCTTTTCTTTTATTAATCCCTTCATCTGAGAATGACACAGCAAACATTTTTGACTTACAGTGCTTATTTCCTTAAAGCTGCATCCTTGGAAATAAACAACAGGCAACCTTAAGAAAAAGCAAGGGATGTTAAGGAGTTGGAATGGACCTGAACAATCATGTAGTCCCAATGCCCCCTGCCATGGGCAGGAACACCTCACACTAGACCAGGTTGCTCAAGACTTTATCCAGCCTGGCTTTGAATATCACCAGGGTCCTACTGAATAAATGCTATTCTTCTTTTCAAACATGGAATATTTTCTTTTTAGACTAGGTATGATATTGTTAAAAACCCTTTATTTAATCTCTAATTTACAAGGTGAAGATGTTTATATAACTAGGCGTTTTTCAGATACATATTCCGTTCTGCTTCTTAAAGCGGAGTTACATGGACTAATAGGAAGAGTGTAACTGTTCATAATTTTCCTCTACATAAATGCTGGTATGTACAGTTTTAAAGTATTTTCAATTATTAAATTGCAATTAGAAGGCTGCAAGAAGCAAGACAAAACCTTCTAATGATAAAAAAAATCAGGACATCAAATTTTGCTTTTGGCAGTCATTTGCACTTTGTTAATTTCATATATTACAGGCCAATTTACGGCATAACTAGAAAAGACTGAGAGCTCTGTATGTTTGGGTTCCAAGTTTCTTTCCCACTTCATCATGTATGACAAATTATTAGGAGAGGAGCTTCTGGTGGTGGGAAAAAAAGCTAATTACTACAAGCCCAAAACCTTATTGCATAATGGCTGCTTCAGCTAACTTTGCTTAAAAACTTCAGTCAGCTTAGTAACAGATACAAACATTGCATTTCAGGTAGGAATGGTCTTGAAAGTTTAGCTCAGCATCTATTTCTCCAGTCCAAAGTTTGTAGGAACATGCTTGATGTCATTCTGTTAATTTGTACTCGGGGTTTTCAATTTACCCACAACTTTGCAGCTAGATAAACGCTGCATTCTAGAGACGAGAGATGGACATGAAGAAATACTATCACATTTGGCTTTAGATGATGCACGCTTACAGCATTAGAAAAACTGATAACAACTGATAAATTTACCAATGGCCTGTCTACTAATTATTTGTATATTGTTATGGTGCCTGGGCACTTAAACTATTTTGTGCTGCACTGAAGTTTGAGGAGTTAATGAAATAAGTATGTTCCATTTTAATTTACGTACATTTGAAATATGTAAGAACATCAGGCTGGTTCTGAGACTTCATTCTTTAGTGTTGCCCAAATTTTTTTAATATCTATGTTAAAATTTATTTCAAGCATGTATGTATTTTTTCTTTTGTGTTTAATTTATTCCCTCAAATTAAGAACTGGGGAAGGTTTTCTTTGGGTAGGTTTGTTTAAATGTTTTATTAAAAAGATTTGAATGCAGAGCATGATCTGTTACACTTCAGTTCTTCTGTGTGACTATGTTATGGCAGCAGAATAAAACTGGAAAGTATCCACAGGATGCCCGTTGTGGTTGTTGTTTTTTCTTTAACTCGTGGCTAAGCCTACTTTTTAATTACATTTTATGTTAAGGTTTCATTTCTGAAATGAAACCTTACAGCTAGACAATTCCTCAGAAGTGCTGCTTTACAGCCTTCTCCGAGCTCCAAGTGCTAACGGTGCTGTTCTTTGGACAATACTGTAGTCAGTGTCTGTTGCCTCCAAGTTCTACAAAGCAACTCATAAGCTTGTGTTAGATTATTCTCCTTAGGCCAAAAGAAATTTAAGCTAGTAATAATTGTTGAGAAGCATGGCCCATAATTTTAAAATACTACCAAGTAAGCATTTAATGCTTTTCATGGAGTAAGTGTAGTGTGAACACTTCATAGGATCGTGGTCCTGAAAGGTTCCTACTAGCACAGACCACTGTAAGCACGTCCAAGCCTAACTACACACTCAAAACGTATAAAATACAAACTATGACAAATTCTAGTAACACTTACCTATGTTGTTCTTTGTGAAAGGGATGTTAGGTGTTCATTTAGTCTGACTGTAGCTGCCTTAAGAGAAAAATACTCTTCCTGCTTTGAAAGTTTTTTTCACCTACATGTAGGTCTGAACCAGTGAAAACATTACTGGGCGCAAGATTCACTGCTTTCCCCTAACCCTGTCAGACTTGGGGAGCAGTTCAAAGTGTGTATCCTGAAGATGTGTTTTGTTCTCCAACTGCCAACTCGTTACACCTGATACTGCTTTTGAAAAATGATAGCTTCATTCCAAGAAAAACAAGCTTTAAAATAGAAATGAAGTACTGCTTTTTAACATAATGTACAAATAAGCATATTTCATCATACTCCCCTATAAAAATTACAATCCTTCAAAAAAAGAGGGTACTTTTTTCCTTTTGGCCCAGTTGTCTAACACTTAGATCAGAAATAAGTCAAATAGTGCAGTCCAGTGAATGAGGTCAGGTGAAAAGGCAGGACAAGTTACATCATACTGCCATCCTCTTACACACACAAACTCTGGAGATCATCTGGCACCAAAACTGCTACTTGGAACAAGGCCAACATGGAGCTGGTTGCTTGGGCCCTGGTCCAAACACCTCCATCAATGCGGATTCCACTGCTCCTCTAGGCTCCATTTCTGTGACCACCCACCCACAGGGTAAAGTTTCTTTCCCTAACAAGTAACTGCAGTTTCCCTGGTAGCAACTTGTGCCTGTCACCTCCCATCCTCTCCCTGTGCACCTCCAAGCACAGCCTGACTCTACCTTGTCCATACTCTCCCATTTGGGAGTTGCAGACTGCAGGATGAACCCCCTTCCTCTGTCTCTTCTGCAGGCTTAACAGGCCCAGCTGCCTTCCCTCCTCCACCCTGTGCTCCAGCCCCCTCACCCTCTTTGGTGCCCCTCCACTGGACTCACTCCATGCTGTCCATGCTTGCCTTGCCCCAGGGAGCCCACAGCTGGACCCTGCTGCCGAGGCCGGCTCACAAGTGCTGAACAAGGAGCCAGTCACTTCCCTGAGCCACTGGCCCCACACTTGCTGCAAGAGCCCTGAGCCCTGTCAGTGTTCCTTATCAGGAGTGCCCACTGCTGAACGGCCTCAATGAGCTCTCTGCAGAAACCATCTGCCCCTGCCCAGGCCCTTTCTGGCAAACATGCCTGGCGAGACACCACTGTCCTCACCCTCACTGCTCAGTGGAGATACTCCATCCCAGATGCAGGATGCTGCTTCTGCTTTTGTTAACCTCTATGAGATTCCTGTCAGCCCATTTCTTCTGCAAGCCAAGAATAAACCTTTAGACCTGTAATTTCCAGCATCTTGCTTTAATAAATACTTCTGAATCCAAAGGCAGGAGAAACATTTCTTTGCAGAAGGAAAACAACACGCTTGTCAGCATTCAAGATGTTTCTTTTCTCAGTAACTGGAATATTGATTTTACTAAATTTCTTACTGCAAATTTTTAGACAGTGTTCTGGTATCTTACAGATTTTTCCCCTCTTCTTCCTAAATAACAACCACCATAAGTAATTTCAGGAATGTTTTCATCTAGTCCAGTTGATGCTACTGTATTATAGTCAACTTTCTGATTTGGAAACAAGGAAGATTAGATTTGCTCAAGTGGTCACGAGCCACCCTCTCCGTGAAACAGAGGAGCTAATAATAGATTTGACTAGAATCACTATGCTGACCGCCAGGAGCTTTATTTCTCCAGATTAAGTACTGGCCTCCAAAAGGGTTATTTTCAAGTACAGCTTAGCAGTGGCTAATATTAAACTCTTAGATCTTGCTTTGTCACGTGCCTTGTAACAGGATAACATAGAAAGACCACAGACCCTATAAACAGCCTGATCAGGTCCAAAAGGCTGTTAGTCTAGAGTGTCTGGAAAAAAGTGAACCTCTAGATGGGATGGAATTTAGAGCTGTGTCTTTATAATTTGGTTATAAATTTTCATCTTGGTTAGACATGCCTGACTACTATACCATGGGTTACCACATAACTCTAAATGCATGTAACCTCTTTTCACTCCAAACCGCTCATCTCCTTCCCCTTAGCCATCTTCCTTCTCCTACAGGCCCCATACACTGTTGCCACAAGTGCTCATAAGAACAGCTGTTTATACCTGCAAATCATTCAGACTAACTTGTGGTTTTGCAAGTCACCAATAAAAATACTGAATACCAAAAACCTAACTAAAAATAGGAACCAATACACTGGATTGTAGGAATTATGCTGGAAGTAATCAAATCAAGATGTTAGAACTATTTTTCTCTAGAATACAATGGTCAGGGCATTACCTTAAGCATCTGGAAGGTACGTGCCTGAACAATTTATTCAGTTATCTTTTATCCAGTTAACACATTTCTACTTTTATGAGACTCCGCGAACAGGATTTAGATCCTTGATCAGATGTGTTTCTAATCCAACAGCCATCAGGATAAGCAGGATATTTTATTTACCTTTTAGTACTGTCCTGCAGCCTTTCTCCCAGTTGCAGAAAGAAGTGGAATCCTGCATCAGCTGCAGCCAGACTGGTATGGATTAGCAAGGAAACAGGCAGTCCTCTTCTCCGTTGAGGACTAACTCTGAGTTGTTAAGAGATTTAAACAGAGCATTTGAAGGGTGTCAAGTTCATTTCCATCCATCTGTGCAAAGTGGCAACTAATGCATATACACAATAAATAGAAGTAGGCTATCCTTTTCTAAGTTTTCAGTAGAATTTAAACTATTAAGAAAATGTTTATACTTTGGAGTTGTAAATCTTAAAAATACTTCCTGACCCATATAATTAAAACTGGCTAGTACATTTACATAAAAATCAAAAGACAGTTCAAGTATTTGTAAAACATCAAAACTTAATACAAGTAACTTTCTGCTCTTAAGACTGGCTTGGAAATTTCTGATGTTTTTAATTGCAAATTAGGAAGTGTTCTTTCTGCTAAGACAGTTCAGAGACAAAAACCCACAAAAAAATCCAAACAAAATAAAAATAAACTTCACAGAAGATATAAAATCCTGGTGCAAGGACATACATTTCAGCAACAGTGTCTTCTAAAGTACAGAAGCCATTATTTTCTAGCAGATGAGATAAAGACAAACAACCTTGTTCCTGTATAGTTTTTTTTTTTTACTATACATGTAAGCAAATGTTAGATTAAAACTGATTTACATTTTTGTGAAAGACATTTATTGAATACAAAAAAATCCCCATTACATTCAGCCTTATTATAAATGATTACACGCCAAGAAATTCAAAATTGTGTGTAAGATCAAAAGTCTAACTGGCTGAACATTTTCGGAATTTAGATAATTTATGAACCCTTACTTCTCAACTGTACAATAATAAAATTCAAAAAAATACACTTTGTCTTTCCAGCAATACTAGTCAGAGGGATTCTGTGCTCACGGTGTGAATGGCAGCCCACACTTTGGCAGCTCTTAGTTTCATGATTTTAAGTGTAGGACTCCCCATATTAGAAACAAGGTGTATGGAGAAGAGAAAACCTAAACAAAAATTTATGCAAAGAGTTTGCTTTGATCCTAAAAGCTGCCAGCCAAAGTTCAACACTGCAGGCTTACACGTACCATTGTTCATGCTGAGGCAACGAAGCTCAGGGTCAGAAAAGCCTTCCCACACAGAAGAGAGGTTAAATACATGTTCACATCAGTGCTGTCCGATTTGGAAGCCCTACTGTGGATTGCCAAACCTATCAAGCCTCCAGCTGTATATCTTGGATACCCACTTCTGAGATGCTAGAAATTTTCCTATTGCGTTTGGAGGCATTTTATTTACTACATCCAAGGCATTGAAACAATGTCTGTAGTCTTTGTATAAAGTTAAACTACAGGTATAAACCTACAGTTTAGTTTTTGTACAAGGTAAGATGAGATAAACATGATGAAACCTCAGCTCATTTTCATGAGACTTCTGCACACCACTTGTTACCACTGCCTCACACTGACATTTCATGTCATAAATTCAAAGATACCAAGATTAAAAAAATGATTTGCACAAAAGAAATTTGAAATAACTTTATATACACAACAAAAAGACTTTTGAAAGTACAAAAATAACATCTATATGCCAATTAGTTACCATGCTGTGATAGTTCTTTCAGTGCCTATACATGCAAGACTGTAATCTAGATTCCGAATAATTCTGTATCTGTAGAATATATCAGAATATAAAAGAGATTAATACGTGACTAACTCTTCTTATTTTCAGAATTAGTATGTATTCAAAATATCTTTGTAACCAATACTGCAATATTCCAGTCTCTGCATGTATATGTGTAGATAAGCAGCTTTCATCTTAGTTGATTTTAAAATCTCCTGTACGCTGGTAATCCACGCTAAAAAGCTACAATGGCTCTAATGAATCTAGTTACACAATGCAATTCAAAATGTACAAAACTATAAAAAGGGAACATTTATTGCCATGCATGAAACTTAAGTATGTTCAACTAATAATTGCATCAAATGCAGTTCTGTTTAAAAAAAAACCCACACAAAGCAATTTACATTAACACTCTTAACATTAGATCAGCAGAATTAGCTCTGACTAAATACCACAAGGGTAAGACACATTCCTTTTGCTGGTGCCTATCAGATCTTCAAATCCATGGAAACAAACTCAGGAATCTTCATTTCCCACAGTCAAATCAGATCATGAAATCAACTGAAAAGAGAATTGTATTAGTTTTCTCCTTTTCCTCAATCCAATCACATAGAACCTCTCCTTTTACATCAAATTATCATGAAAATACACTCTCCTTTTGCTATCACAAAAAACCCAAAAACATCCCTAGAGCAGACAAATTGCTCTCTCATGCCTTTACTGATAGTGACACAGGTCACTATCTTTCTTGTCTATGCACAAGACATAGACACAGCAATTCTAGATAGCCATGTATCAACAGCTCCAAGTGAAGTCACAAGAAAATGAAGTTATTTTATTAACTCCACTAAGTGAACCTTACTTCTAGGGTTCCGTTTTTAGTTTCAGAGCAAGCAAAAGTAACAAAACCTGATTTTTTTACAAATTACAAATTGTCAGATTAGACAATAAACCCTCTGTCACAAGCACAGTAGATAAAGCCTGATCTTCAGCACAGCAAACTCAAAGGCAACATCATCGTAACTGTACTACCAGGAGCACATAGAGAAAAGCTATCTGTCTTTACCTGCCTTAGCTGACAGGTCTGCAGGGCTTGTACAACCTCATGTGTTGTTATCTATGAATGTATGTGGCCAGTGCCTGAATTAGAGTGCATCTTGTAGACAAGGTTGTAATTTAAAGCAAATTCATAGCTTTCAGAGTACAAGTCATTAAAAACTATGATAATGTTAATTCTAGTTATGCTTATGAAAGAAATGCATAAAAGTAGTAGTGGCATGCTAAGGAAAGAATCTGAAGCAATTATTATTTAAAGAGAGAAACACAAGGGAAAAAACTCCTAAGCAAGTATTGAAGGTTTAGGTGAGCACTAAACTTTCAGTATTATACAAGAAGCTATTAAAACTGGTGTAAGAGGATGCCATGCCAAGCTGAATTAAAAAAACGCCACCCCAACCCAAAGTATTTTCTAAATGATAAAGTCTTTACCTCTTTGACTGTTTTTTTAATGAAGTCTTTTCTGTCAGATAAATCGTAACTAGGATACTTTTCATACACCTAAAAGAAAGTAAAAACAAACATAAAACACACTTCGAATTACTTTTATTCAATAGACTGTATGAATAGAAGAAGCTTAAATGAAATTAGGGCAAAAGCTGATGTTGGTGCTTCTAGTACTACAACTGCCAAATGCCATCTGTTAATTAGGGAAAGACAAGCTTATTTTCCTGTCCTTATTTTGACTACATAAATATTTAAATGCATGTACTCTTTTATGTTTGATCACTGACTAAACTGGTACTGTAATTTTTCACATCAACAAACTGAAATGCCTAGCTTGCGATGTCACACAAGTAAGAATTCTCCAATTTTTGTTTCAAATGCTCTCTTCAGTAGTCAGATAGCCCTGCATTAGTGTAAAAAGCTAAACAATTAATGAAAAATAAATAAGCCTTGGCATTTGATAATAAGTAAAACTATGATCCTTTCAAGAGACTAACAGAAGAGTTAATATTTGAGTGCTACTGTACAACTGCACTTTGGTTAACAGGGTGGGAGAGGATCAAATAAACAAAAAACAGATGCCAACACTGACAACCAATTCAGAGTATTTTATTTCAGCATACCAAATTTCAGACTTCTAGAATGACTATAAATATGAAAAGAAGTTACATACAGTTTTCTCATAACTTCTGGTTTAGTTTTCTCAAGAGAACTTATTGAAATTACCAGGAAAACCAAACATGTGAGTTAACCAGAAAATATCAAGGTAACTGTATTCTTGTGTTTTGGTCACTTTTCCCCACCTTTCCCTTTTCTGGCCACATGGTTCCCACCTGTTCCAACAATTAATGGATTTCTTGCTGAACTGATTCAACTCACTAACTCAGCTGAGAACTATTCTGACAGATGCTGATAGGTGACAGCTGAATGGATTTAGAACGTATGAAGAATAAGTGTGCAAGGTGAGCAGCAGAAATGTACAGAGCATAGGAGACAGCCCTCCCCTGTGGACAGCAGCAAAGCTGCTGCACTGTCTAAACATGTCAGATATTTACACTGTCACACATGGCACTTGGATTGGAGGTAATACTGCCACATCCCACGTAGCTAATTTTAGTATTTCCCTTTTAATGCTGATATCACTGTTGCATATCTAAAGATTATAGCTCTCATTGTTATAGCTATTAGCAAGTAAATAAACCAATGCAAAACTATTTAGTTTCTGAACAACAGTGCAGAGTACAAGCCTCCATTTCTGAAATGATGATAAAAGTCAGTTCACAAACACTACCTATAGTACCCACTACCTATACAGAGGCTGAAAAATTGTATTTACTTACCTCCTTGCAAATTTGTTTCATTGTAACCTCCTCCAAATTTGCATTGGCCAACAAATTCTTGACAGTTTCTTTCAATTCCTCATCTGTGGGTGGTTTCTTCAGTTTTTTAATTAAAGGTTCATCATCTGAACTATCCTCAGACTCACTTTCTAAATATGAAGAACAAATTGGATTGTAATAGGTTTTCAGTTTGTCTGAAACTTGTTTTATTCCTTAAAAATAGAAGCCATCAGAACATCCAATCCAGATGTTTTCCTTTAAAATAGACTACCCATTTAAAAACAAAGCTAATGATATCAGTACTACATTTATTTATGAATTTGTGTAATTATTGATGAATCATCAATTTACAAATCAACAAGAACTCTAAAAAATTTTAATCTATCAAACTAACGAAAAAGACTTATTACAACAATTCTAATTCAGGTATTATGGCCCTAAAAAAATAAAAAGCAATTATTTCCTTTAAGAAGGTTTGTATTTCCTTTTTTCCCCTAGCAGTGCCGCACACTACGACCTTGTAATTTTGCAAACTTACTACGAGAAAGCAGCATGAGAACAAATAGGGAGAACTTTGTAAATTAAGTTAAGTGAAGGAGCACAGGACACTCCTACAATTTTTTCCAGCAGAAAATAAATTAGCCTGAATGACTCCAACATCCACTCAGTTCCTCTACTGCCAACAAGACAAAATTCAGAGCAGATGCCAAACTAGATAATGACCTTACAGAATGACATACTTAACATTTTGATTTTTGTACTGCAAACATAAACTGGAAACAGAAATGCCGGAGGAGCAAATAAGAAATTACAAATATATTATGTAACTTACAGGAAAAACGCATATATAACATTTCTGTGTGTATATATATGTGCTGATGAGGAAATAAGGTGTACACACAACACAGCCACATTTAGATGTCAAACTGAAAATACACTGAGCTCAGTACAGGCCAGTTACTCTGCTGAGAAATAGAGCTATGAAAGAAATTTAGCATAGTTCTACACCTAAGAGTTTACCTGCCCCTTTTCACAAAGCACTGACAAGAAGGGTGACTAGTCTGACCTGATGCTTGTGCTGTAGCAAGCATATGCCAGTGTCGGCATTAAACAAAGTACTTTTGCAGTATGGATATAAACGGCATTAGTGACTCAGACTACAATTGTGACAGACTTGGCTGCTATCGCAGAGTGTCAGAGAATTTAAGGTGGGAAAGGACCTGTGGAGATCATCTGATACCAAAGCTGCTACTTGGAACAAGGCCAACATGGAGCTGGTTGCTTGGGCCCCTGCCAGGCTCATGTCCAAACACCTCCACCAATGGGGATTCCACTGCTCCTCCAGGCCCCATTTTTGTGACCACCCACATGGTGAAGTTCCTTTCCCTAACAAGTAACTGCAGTTTCCCTGGTAGCAACTTGTGTCTGTCACCTCCCATCTTCTCCCTGTGCACCTCCAAGCACAGCTCGACCCTACCTTGTCCATACTCTCCCACTTGGGAGTTGCAGACTGCAGGATGAACCCCCTTCCTCTGTCTCTTCTGCAGGCTTAACAGGCCCAGCTGCCTTCCCTCCTCCACCCTGTGCTCCAGCCCCCTCACCCTCTTTGGTGCCCCTCCACTGGACTCACTCCATGCTGTCCATGCTTGCCTTGCCCCAGGGAGCCCACAGCTGGACCCTGCTGCCGAGGCCGGCTCACAAGTGCTGAACAAGGAGCCAGTCACTTCCCTGAGCCACTGGCCCCACACTTGCTGCAAGAGCCCCGAGCCCTGTCAGTGTTCCTTATCAGGAGTGCCCACTGCTGAACGGCCTCAATGAGCTCTCTGCAGAAACCATCTGCCCCTGCCCAGGCCCTTTCTGGCAAACATGCCTGGCGAGACACCACTGTCCTCACCCTCTGCAATCTATAGAGTTATTAAGAAACCCGGTGTCTGTATACCCTTCAAGCACACTGTGAGATATAAGAACACTAACTGCAAAAGGATCCATGGAGAAACCATATCTGTGCTAACAAAAAGCCTGTATCAAGCTGCTGAACCAAAGACACACGCATGGGATACACTCCACTGGATCAATTACAAGATATGCATAAAGCCACTCCAGAGGCCCAAACAACTTT
Organism: Leptocoma aspasia; assembly: GCA_013399835.1. NCBI lineage: Eukaryota > Metazoa > Chordata > Aves > Passeriformes > Nectariniidae > Leptocoma > Leptocoma aspasia. The sequence continues at coordinate 547,492 of VXAX01000708.1, forward strand.
ACCAATGTTCCTCCAGCAAAATTGAGAACTTGGCTGATACTTTCAGTTTATATGCAAATAAAAACTACACACATCCACACAGCAGGAAATACATGAAATATACGCAAACCAACAGCTTTTTTTGATAAATACTGTTTCAAGGAAAGAAACATCAAGTAGCAAACCAACAATTGACCAAATTCCATTTTCTTCCACAATAAGGTGCACAAGCTTGCTTTCTAATAAATATGCCAGTTAAGCTACAAGGAAACATATGATGAAAGATTTAAAGCATTTACCTTTTCTAGAACTGTTCTGGTTTTTCTTAGTAGTGCTGCTGTCTGCCTTCTTGACATTTGCACCCTTCACAGCTTTCTTGGTTTTAGAAGTCATCTTTTTAGATTTTTCTCTTTTAGTTGCTTTTCTAGGGGGCTACAAAAAGAAAAGAAAATTAATGTAATGGGTATTACTTGAACAATCCATACCTCTTTTCCATAAAGGAAAATCTTCCACTCTGAGGACAATTTACTCCAGCCACTCCATGCCTAAGTTTTCAACAGAGCTGGTGCAGCAGAACAGATACACTACCTTCTAACTGTAGTACATCAAAAACTGACATAAACCTACCTCTTTTAAAAAATGCTGCAATCTTAAAGCTGTACAAACAGACATTTTCCATTTCACCAAGTCCTATTTTCAAACTAATTTGATTAACCAGTGCTTTTGTAATAACTAAGTTTTTATTCCATGCACCTAAACTTCAGTTTCTGAAGACTTCAGTCCACTCAGCCATTGTAGACATACCTAACTCCTACCTTTTGAAAGAAGGCAAAGATGACCCAGTTAGATCCATGGAGTTTACTGTTAGGCCTTTTAGTTCATTAGAATTTTGTTTGGAGGGTCTTAGATTTTTTTTTTTTAATAACTGAGTTCTTGGAAATAAGACAACTCCTGCCTCTGAAACAGATACTCCTCTCCTCACAGTAGAAACCCTGGTTTCCTGAAGAAATTAACACATATGTCAAATTCCAGTATTTCAGCGCTCTTTCAATTTGCCGTTTACAAGGAAAGAAAAAGGCACAGTAAGAATTAATGTTGTTTCATGGAGGCATAGGAATTTTCCTTGAACCATCTTTTTACATGAAACCCAACATCTATCAAAATGACCCCAAGAAAACAAACTGTTTAATTGCCTTTCAACAAAAGATTGCTGCTATTTTCTATAGCTCAGACTATTAACCTAACAGCTTGTCACACTTCCATTTCAACAGACAGAATGTAACAGCCTGTCACACTTCCGTTTCAACAGACAGCATGTAATCCAAGTAAACAGTGGCCATACATTGCAGCCAAGGGTTCCATAGCTTCCATAAAGAACTGTCACTCTAGTGTGCAACACGAAATGCAGAGACACAGCTGAGTGAAGGCAAAGAAGAGAGAACTTTATTTTGGTTTTCACCTTATATAGAGTTTAGGGAACGACCATCGATTGGAAGGTGAAGTTACATCCTCTCCAACCACACTGGTCAAAGTCCACCAAATCTTTCTCCTCCCAGGAGAAGGAATGAAAAACAAAAAGACAGTTAGAAAAACATGCGCATGTTTACAAAAGCAGTGTGAGAAACTCCATCACAAGAATGAAAACATCAGAAGGCTGAAAAATGAGAGTGACAAAGAACTTTCTTGGACACCAGCAGTTTGACTAATTGCACTTGTTCCAGGAGTCTGGTAAGGCATAAAGGTTTGAAATCAAAGGAGGGTTGATTTAGAGGAGAAATAAGGCAGAATTTTTTTTATGATGAGCGTGGTGAAACACTGAAACAGGTTTCCCAGAGAGGTGGTGCATGCCCATCCCTGGAAACATTCCAGGCCAGGCTGAATGAGGCAACCTGATGCAGTTGATGTCCCTGATCATTGCAGGAGGACTGGATTAGATGACCTTTAAAAGGTTCCTTCCAACCCAAACTATTCTACAATTTGATGCTTCTTGCCTAGTATGCAAAAAGTTTTAATGAAAACACACAATACAATGAGATTAAAACACTTCAGAGATTGCAGGGATCTTTCTAAGGCGGCCTACTATATTGCTTACTTTAAGACACAAAACCTGACGACAGAGACTAAGATATAAAATCCAGGAGGAATATGGAAACAAGATCTCAAATCAATGCAGTCAGATAACTTAATGACTACTGAATTCAAAGTTAAGTCCTAGGTATCAAATCAAACTCTGCATTATGAAATTACAATAAAGTTATCACAAGATGATATAAGAAATACAATCAATTACATTAGCAATCCTGGCTGCCCCAAAATGACACATAGCAAACAGTTTTATAAGGTGCATTCAATACACCCAAGAACCAGAACTTTTGCCTTTTATCTAAACAATTCTCTAAATTCAACACAATAAGAAAACCTCTATAAATTGCAGGTATGTTCCCTTTCCTTTCAGTTAAACATCACTTATTCCCCAACTCTGTGTTCCAAGAGTTACCAATTAGTTAGCAATGACATAATGTTGAAAAATAAAACAACTCATTACCTCATCTTCACTTTCTTTTTCTTCTGAAGACTCATCCTTTTCCTTTTTTTCATCTTCTTCACTACTGGATTCATCTGACAAGATCTCTGGGTACTTGGTGCGTTTTGCTTTTCTTGTTGTTCCAGAGCTAGTGCGCTCTTTTTTGCCACCTTTGCTTTGTGGTTTTTTAGACTTCGGCAATGGCTGAGAGACAAGAGATGTGTGTAATCCAAGTAGGAATACAAAGGTGAATTTTAAAAAGATAAATTCTTTCAAATCATGTGAAAGAATACAAAAAAAAATATAGAGGTGTCTTATCACAACCCAGGACTATTTTATGCACACTTAAGTCTTAATATTTTGCAGTAAGCAAATATTCACTATTGAGACAGCTGAGCAAAACAAAATTTCAGGTATAAGCTAAGTACACCCCTTCCCTAGGCAAACAAATCTTCAAAGACTGGGTGTTAGAGAAGAGAAGCAAGAAAAGTTACTTCTAGATTGTTCTTTTACCTACCAATCCATAAAACAGGCCTTTTCTTTTGATAACAAGTCAGCTGATCACGCAGAAGACTTAAAGGCAAGAACTTTGTCACGTCTTATGCAAACCTGCATTTTGCTGTAACTCAGTACCTGTGTCCCCAAAGCAGCATGCTGACCCCTTATTTACATCACTTCCCAGTGTTTAATGAGAATAGATTTCATTTCCTGAGCAGTAGTACTTTTAGATTAAAAACTGAAAGCCCAAGAAGATTAACAACAGAGTTTAGCAGTCTTGGCAGTGGCACTCTGAATCTAGTGCACTGGCTAAATCCAAGTTTCTGTACCCTGCAAGAAATTCCATTTGGTGATGCCCAAATGTGATAACATACATTTGCCAAATACAGCAAACACAGGTAACATCTGACACATGGTTTTCCTGTCCTTTCATGTATCTATTCTCCTCCACTCACAAAGCAGAGGCTAACTGGTATTTGGGAATGGATATCCTAATTAGTTCCATGTGTTGAACTCACAATTCTGTGCACTACCAGTGTGTAATGAGTACACCCACATGTAAACAGCATTTCTATTTAAGTCCTCACCCCATTATGGATGCCTGCAGTAGTAGAACTACTCTTTCAAGAAGTCATTCCTACTTCAGCAAGTGAGAACAGAAATTGTATTATCACTGGAAAAAAGCCAACAATGAGCAATAGAGAACAGATGCATTTTCCATCAGAACAGAGCTACAAAAGTAAGCATAACAACCTGCATCTCACCTTGCCCGAAGATTTCGGATGCATTAGGAAGTTTAATATTCTCGTTACAAGCTCACTATTAACTCCTGATCTTTCCAAGTCAAGTACTTCACAGATACTTTTCAACATTGCATTTCTAAATCTGTAGGGGAAAAAAAAAAAGAAATTAAGAGATTCAGTACCACATCCAAAACAGTCAACATCTGTATGCTAGAAGCTGCTGTCTGGTTTGTGTCTGCCACCTGACAATATATATACACAGTCAACTACACTTCCAGTTTTATCTATGGTTAAGCAAAGAATCACCACTATATTACATAAAGCAAAATAAAACAGAATTCCCAAATCTGCATGTCTGTATAACAGGATATTTTTAAAAAGTTAAGGAATCATAGTAAAACAATTATTCCATTCTTTATGATCTATAGCCTGAATAGTAAGGTTCTGCAAAATACATGTTGAACGTTCATCTTGTTCAATGCTGTTAAAATATGACAGGCAAGTGTAAAGTCTGGGCAGAAACCAACCACAGAAGCAGAAATGAACAAACTGCTCAACAGTTTGTGTTCCACACAACTATGAACAGCAGCAGAAGCTACCACAGTGAGGCAAGCACGCAGGGTTCTGCACCTTCATATGCAACCCAAGGCAACCAGGTTTCAGAATATTTGCTGAACACTAAACTAGCAGTTGTTTCATAAGGAAAATATGAAAAAAATGTGCAAAATTACTTTATTTTGCAGCCTCTTTTTGATAAGGGGAATTATCCAGTTAAACCTTTGGGAAATGGTCAAAATTCCCATCAGGATGTAAGAGTTTGTCTTGTAGATTCCCATGCATTTGACAAACTGTATTCCTGGAAAACTGCATATCTGAAGAAGAAAAATTTGGAAATTCCAAATTCTGGAAGCCTTTCCACTATCAGCAAACACTCACTAAAAAAAACCCCACTTTTAGGTATTGTGTAGGTGTTACTAGTTCTTTCATTTGTTACAATAGCTACACAAATATGTAAGGGCATTTTAAACCCTTTCAGTCCAGCCAAAACAAAGTTGCAGCAGCTTCTCCAGCTGATGGAAAAGCAACTTACAAAGGGAGACAGTAAAAAAAGAAAAAAAAAAAAGGTTTGTGACACTAGTTGCTACAGCAATTCTAGTATGTTTAACATATAACAAGCAGAAATGGCTTTGATTCTGAAGGAGGAAGGTTTTGAGGCATAGAGGGATGCAGGTTTGCATCACGGATAAAGTACAATGGATTCACTTGCCCCGGGGAAAGAATGCTTTCCTCTCACTGGGCAGAAGAATCTACTAGTTATCATGCAATAGCTAAAGCCAGGAATGTAGGAATTGTGAATAAAATGTTCACAATGTAACTCTTAATATATTTCAAGCTGTCTTAAGAGACACAGGTTATATGATTTAAATGAACTCAGAAAAAAATTGTAGAGCTCTAGTGAACAGCCACCTGGCTTATGGTTTAAATTTCATCTCAAGTAAAATTGTGGAAGAAAAAAAAATAGAGAGCATAGCACGACTCAAGCTATATTAACTATCAAGAGATCATTACTTTTTTAACATTTCTTCCTTCTTTTTATATTGGTCACTTCCTTTTTCAAATGGAAATCCACTGAACTGACCCACATTCTTCTTTAGGGATGCAACCTAGAACAGAGAACACAGATTACTTTTCATTGCAAGCAGCTTAAAAGATTTCATAAAATTACATTTGTTAGCCTTTCATACAAGAAAAATCTGTTCTAGCATTTAGCTTTCTGTTGACAAAGCTACACCTTTTAAGTTATAACCTACATGGATTATACCTTTATGTATCTCACGACAGACAAACTACAACAATTAAGTTCAACTTCTTGTGACTGTGGTACTTTTAATAACTTACTAGACAAAGTCACCTGCCATTTCAAGCTCATTTAGAATGTACTGCATGGTAACTTACAGGTTTGCAAAACTACAACATTATGAAGCTTGTTGCATGCTTTGTATCATGTCATTTGTTACAAAATACGGAATTTAATTTTTTATTCTATAATCTGCTAAAGTAGATTTGCTTTACTAGCTATTCTGAAGTCTTACATAGGACCATGACTGTATTTTTGAACTTCTCATTAGTAGGACCAATTTTTGCATTTATGTACCACCCAATTTACAACTTCTACCATTACACCTGATGTATCATCTGGGTTGAACTTCCATTGCAACAGCGCTCATAATGGGAAAATTCCTCCCATTGAGATCACAAATACATTTATTTTTTTTACTTCATCTCCTTTTCAAAAAAAAAAAAAAAAAGAGTTGTTAAAAAGCAACCCCAGATCTCTCTATCTTCTGAGATCTTTATAACGCTATGAAGAATAATTTGAACTAATTTTCAATACTTCTACAAATTTTGTTTCTGCTGTTTTTCCATTAGTTTATAATTTTACCAAAGCTGAGCTCCTTTTCCAAAGAGCTTTGTCCAGCACCTAAAGAAAATTTGCAGGAGGTACTGGTATGTTTTATTGAAAATGTTAATTACAATTAAAAGCACATACAAGTACATGCATACAAGACAAGATCTGACCTTCACTATCTTAAACAGCATTCTGAGTTCCCAAAAACTCTGATTAAATAGTTTTGACTGAAACCATACTGATATATTCTTTTACTGAATACTTGAGGCAACAGATCATTCTTTGTCATTTAAACAAACATTGCATCGGAAGCAGTGGTCCTAAGAAATTAGAGCTAGCACACATCTGTACTAGCACTATTCAATTTCTGGTTTCTGTGCTAGCTGTTCAAGTCTCCAAATACACAAAGATATTTTAAAAAGTTCCAATAATTAGAGTAAATTTATAGAAATAGTACATGTTAATCTGCCTCAATTTCACATTTTGCCTCCATTAGCAAGGAAAATGGGTCATATTTAGTCCGAAACTTTAGGCACGATCAGTGATACATAAACCACTCAAAGATTTGCCATTATATTTTAAGTGTCATCCTTAAATATAAAATGGACAACGTAATATTTTAATTGTCTTAGGAAAACTGTTATATATAAAATCTTAATAGTGATTTTTATCACTTTTATCTTTCTACTGCTTAGTGCAAGCATATAGAAAAATAATAGATAACCAGCAATGTATTAATTCATGGAGTATTTTGAGTGTCATCTGCATGTCAGCAGCTTTTAGCATGTGAACCATGTTTTATTTCCAACTCATCCTTGTAAGGTAATCCACCATTCCCCCATTAAAAAAAAATCAAATCTACATTCAAGAGACTTTTGATTTAGTACACCCTGCCACAGGATTTTTATAGGAAGAGAGTTTATAGGAGTTAAAAGGAGGAGGCTTACTTAACTGATCCTGCAAATACCCATTTTTAAGTAGCTTGTAATAAACAGCACTTAAGAAATAGATCCATATGTGCAAATGTAAAAAACTGCACTATAAACATTTTCACTATACATGAGAACTAATGGGTATACAAGATTGAAATTCTTACAGTCCCTGGCCTGTTGTAGAGGAGTTTGTGCAGGTTCCGAAGTTCGTCTGTCTTCTTTTTACTCAGAAAGAACTGTATCCTCTCAATTTCACAGAGTTTTTGTCCTTTTCCTGAAACAATTAAAATAATTTATGCTACTCATCACATTCATATTTACCTATGTGTTTATAACTTAAAGCTTCTACAGTTTTTTTTTTAAAGCAAAGAAGTTACTTAAAAATAGCATTAGACATTATAATAGGTCAAACACTAAGCAGGCCTTTTTCTATCAGTTAGGCATCCTGACAGGCTCTTTACCTGCCTTACTGGACACTACTTAGATCAGGGCACAAGGATTTGGCATTTCTTTCTATTCTGGCTGCTCCTGCCTTTGTTAGTAGTGGTGAGGTACTGAAGATCCTATTCTAAGTAAGTTTAAACATCATATAACTTTTACAGTTTAAACTGATGCTACAGAATAAAAGACGGTTTTCATATAATAGTCTTATTATTTTAAAAAAGATCATGACTCACAAATTAGTCTCACCTACAACAAATTAGTAATTTCATCTTTTTAGAGTTTTCATTAACATTCCTAGCACTCACAATTCGTATGTGAGAAGCCAAGCTTACCGGGTGTAATTGTAAAAGGTTCCTTCTGCAGTGAGGACACTTGCATGGTCAGTCGGTCAACCTTCTTCTTCTCCCTTTTTCCTTCAACGATGAGACTCTTCTCTGCAAAATACAGCTTCCTTGAACACAATATTCTTCATTGCAGATGTGACTGAAGTGACAGGCAACACAACACTAACTCTTTGAAACAGCAAATCAAAAAGGGATGATGATATAACCAGATACTATGACACTTTCAGACCTTTGGCTAATAAGCCAATGTGATTCTATAAAGCTGCATGTATATACTTAGAAGTCTCTCTAGTTCTTCACCACAATCCTGTATCCAAGGTAACCTTGAAGACAAGACTGGGCATTTCCTAAAGGCGACTTTAGGAAGTTACCACCATGATGGAGACTGCAGGACTATGTGTTTTCAGAAACCCATCCTTCTCTCCTTTCACTGCCTTTTTCAGGTACACAACTGACCCTGTTTGCACATTCTCCTTGGATGCTGCAGTCCGTACACACACAGTGCTCTGAAGAAGACTACTACCACCAGATGGGCAAAAGCAGGGTCCAGGATGCCTGCACACAGATTTGTTTCCCACTCCTGGACGGGAGAAACCACACATTTCAGCAGGAGAGGCAGAAGCACAAGTGCAGTGAGACCGTACTACACATCCCAGGGTACACAGAGAAGCACAATGCAGGGCACAATACTAGTGTCACTAATACTACAAGAATATTATTCGTAGTAATTCTGGTACTGCTTACTAATGAATATATTTAGATTGTTTTATGTACCCTACACATCACTAATTTAACTCCACTCTGAAGAAAAAGCTAAAGCTCCACCTAAACATTTCATACTAAAATACTTGACCTCAAGCAATACTATCCTTAGAGCTAAACACATGGGCTGTCCTGGCTTCAACATCTGAAAGCAGCTTCAAAACCTGTATGAACATAATCAAAACCAGAACAAAATATTTTTTCTGAAAATTCTACGCTAATTATTCTGCTGTTTTCCAAACAGCATAATCCATCTTCCTTCTACTACCTCTCCTAAAGACAAATTTCATCTCTTTCAAGGACCCAAGAGCATCAGTGACTTGGTTTTCACTGTGCCACATTACAGCTCTATTTCAATGAATGGTTTCCTTTTGAAAACAGATGCCTGGAGTCTTCACAATAGAAATTAACATTTTTGCATAGCGGTTCCTTCATCTTGTTTTGCTCTCCTTGACTACCTTCAATTACGTGCCACAACAGAAAACTTGCCTTGCTTGTTCACGCTGTCATATTGCCACAATTTTTTATTACCAAAATTAGTTTAAAAGTATTTCTGCTGACCCAACATAATTACATTTAGATACCCAGAAAAATTAATTCACTGTAGTTAAGCAAAGACATCCGTATTGTTTCCAGGACTACTGCACACTTAAAAGTTTCTCTTTTGCAAACACAGATCACTTCAGACTGTTACTGGCAAAAAATAATTTGATAAGGGACACTACCTCCTAAAATCATTGAAGAATTTATACAACAACAAAAAAATCCCTAGTACAGAAGTCCAGGATGCTGGCAATTCCTTCAATCTTTTCTGAGATAAATCAGCACCACTACTTTTAGCATTGCCTGTTATAGTCTACTGGGAAGCTATTACGACCCCTGAGACAGACGCACCATGGAATTTCCTCAATAATTGTACAATTAGCCAAAATCACAGGAGACTGCATTCAATAGCTTGGCACTCATTAAAGAACAAGTTGTTAAAGAACAACTTATTCAATGGAAAAACAAGTACCCTTTTCTTCTTCCTCCTCCTCTTCTTCTTCATCTTCATCACTTTCCTCAGCTTTGTTTTCAGTTTCAGGTTGTTTCTCATCTGTTTTTTCTGACGACATTGTATCTTCTTTTGATGAATCAACAGAAGACATGGTGTGCTTCTGTAGAAAGAGTCAGGGGAAACAACAGCCATAAAAAACACAGGAACCTTGCTTTCAAAAATGATCTTCTTGTGCAGCAGAAGCAACATGCTGTGATTGTTCACATTCTCTAATCACTGAGGTGTTCAGCACAGTAACAATACACACAACTTTTCAGAAGAAGTTGCCAGCCATTCTGCAATTAGTCTGGTTAAGAACACTCTAAAAGGTTGTAAATTCTATTCACACACAAGCCTTCAAGCTGCTTTTGTGAAGCATTCGGAAACACCCACTCAAAGCTGCTGATACTGTAATCTATTAAAAACTGCAGTGTTTTAAGATATCACCATTTTACTGCACCCTGCTATAAACTTAATACTTATTTTTGATCACTGTTGACTATGCATGCAAGGTTACTAGGAACTTAAACAAGTTACTTGCTTAGGTGGGAAATGGGAACAGAAACATTAAAAAAAAAAGTTGCAAACAAATCAGGAAAGAATTAACACACCTTTCAGAACCCAGACAGCTGCTGCACCTTTGGGTGTGAAAATACTTCCCCGTTTTAATTTGCAGATCTATAACTAAAAAGAAGAAATGCTTCATACTTAGCATATTTAAGAGTCTTTTCTTAGCATCTGAAGTGGCCTATATGTAAGCTTTAAAACTAAAATATCTTAGTTATGCATGTGACGTTTCCCTACTAACAGAAAACGTCTATCCAATAGAGCAAGATAGCATATCTTTAATTTTTCAAAATTCTAGCTTTCAAAGATCTTCACCGTTTAGATCTGGAACAGAATTTCAAACAATTGACCATTTTCTTTTTGCAACATTAAAGCCAGTATTATCTGCAAGAGATCTTATCTGCAATATGTAACATTTAAATCTGCTGCTTATATGCAGCATTAGAAGGTGCCACAGATCAGTCGTGTTGCAAACGACAGAAAACATACCAATAGTATGGGGAAAAGTAAAGTTTCCTGGCTAAATCACCAGGGGAAAATATATCTTTTAGGGTATTACTACCAGTATTTCATTTGTAGTAAGTAAGCTGACATTCTTACGGCAGTTACTTGAAGGCACGAATAAAAGCAAGAGAAGCACTACAAGCTGCCTTTCCTTCCCCTTTCAATGGGAACAGAAGGAAAGTAAAGTTAGAGACTTCTTAGCTTTCCACCACCTGGGTTCGGGACGTTTTGCTTAGGGAAAAACGGCTCTGCGATCCACCTTTACCGGGAGAGGGTCTCCCGCGCTCGCCTGGGGCTTTTCAGTCAGGAACCTTCCACCTGCCCCCCCTTCCCGATTTGTAAGCTGGATGCCGGGGCTAAGCGACGGCGATGCGCAGCGCCCGGCGGCCAAGGCGCCATCGCCTCCCCGCTCCAGCCAGGCTCAGGACCGCTCCCGCCGCAGGACACCGCAGCACCCAATGTTTCCAAACAGGAAACACCTCGGGCAGGGGCCGGGAGGGAGGCAGCCCCGGTGACAAGCACCCCGCACACGGCGCGTCCCCGGGGGCCCGGCGGCCGCGTTTCGTCTCTCCTCGTCACAGTCCGTCCCCGCTCGGCCCGGGCGCGGCGAGGCGGGACCGCTCTCGGGCGCCGTTACGGCCATGGCGGCAGGACCCACCTCAGCACGAGCCCCGGCTCCCTCCTCAGGCGCGGCGGCGGCGGCAGCTGAAGGCGGCAGCTACTGCTGGACGAGGCGGGTCCGGGCGCAGCGACACACACACACGCGCCCCGCCGCGGCGCAGCCCTACAGCCACCAGCCACTCCTGCCCTTTCCCTCTCCTTCTCCCTCTTCCCTCCCTCCCGGAATCAACAAGGTTTTCAAAATGGCGGGTTCTCGGGCGGCGAGGAGGAAGCGGGAAGGCGGCGGCCAATCAGCGCCCGCGGCCCCGCCGGCGCGGGGAAGGCAGGGGAGGGCTGGGGAGGGTGCGCGTCACGCGCGCCCGCCCGCGGTGACGTCAGGCCCCGCGCGGCGCCGGGCCGCGCGCTCCCGCTGAGGGGCGGGGGGGGTGTGAGCGGCGCGGCGTTGCGTTTTCCCTTTTGAAACTGGCACCGTCCGGAATTGCAGCGGCTTAGGGAAGAAAAGAAAAGAGTTTTAAAATAAGGAATCCGCACCTCTTACCCTGCCTAGATTGGGCAGCGATTAATGTACTCTTCCCCAGACTTTCCTTTCGTACACATTATGTGAATTGGAGTGTTTCCCAATACCTCTGGCACAGGTTGCCCAGAGAAGCTGTGGATGCCCCATCCCTGTAAGTGTCCAAGGCCAGGTTGGATGGGGCTCTCAGCAACCTGGGCTAGTGGAAGGTGTCCCTGCCCGCATCAGGTAGAATGGGACTAGATGATCTCTAAGGCCCCTTCTATGTTTTTAAGTATTTAGTAGTATTTGTGTTACGCATATATCCTACTTTTACTACCAGTCCTACGTGACTATTCTTCACGCGCGCCTACGACGAACAATTCCCAAGAGCGTGGCATTCTTGCCACCTCCTCAGTATTACTCCAGCGCCGCTCCTCCCCGCGGGGGCTGGGGCGAAGCGCCCGTTCCTTGCCCGCGGTCCCGTGCACGGGATCCCTGCGCGCATCCCCGCGGCGGCGGCGGGAGCGCCGGGCGGGCGCGCGGGC
>VXAX01000708.1:559934-612790 GCA_013399835.1 Leptocoma aspasia
GCTCGGGCCGCGGCGGGACCGGGGGTTGCGGCCAACGGGAGAGAACGGCTGAACAGCGAGGTCGCCTCCTTGCTCCCGCAAAATGTAGAGTCACAGGCGGCCCCCGAAAGAGCCGAGGGCCAGTCCCACTCCCCGCGCTGTGGCCCGAGTTCAATTCTTAAGGTTAAGGTTTAATCTTGGAGCCTGAGAGGAAGCCAGGCTGGTCTCCACGTTGCCTTCAACAGGAATCGGGAGTGCACAGACGGTATGTTGCGGGAAAGCAGCCCGAACTAGCCAGTGCAGATGACTCGTCTGAAAGCCGTGTTATCCCAAGAGCAGTTTCTTGGCTAGTACGAGGAGCTGTAGGTATATGGCTCTTAATTCGGGAGGGACCAGGTAAAGGGACAGTAAAAGAGACGAAATAAGAGGAATGTCACACTTCTGTGAATTGTTCACCTTAGATGCATGTAGAACATAGTCCCGCAGAACTGGTAGTAAACCCAGGAAATACGTGTAACACAAATACTACAAAATATTTAGAATCTAAGAACAGATTGGAAGGGACCTTAAAGGTTATCAGGTGCTAATCCCTCTGCTCTGGGCAGAGACACCTTCCACTAGCCCGGGTTGCTGAGAGCCCCATCCAACCTGGCCTTGAACACTTCCAGGGGTGAAGCATCCACAGCTGCTCTGGGCAATCTGTAGCATAAAGATATTAGGAAGTACTACAATTCATATGCTGTGTACAAAAGGAAAGTCTGGGAAGTGTGTATTAATCACTGCCCAATTTAGGCAAGAGAGATGCAGATTCCTTATTTTAAAGCTTTTTTAAAAAGCCGGTGCAATCACAGATGGTGGTCATTTTAAAAGGGAAAATGTAAATTATTTACCAACAGTATGTAATTAGACAAGCTTATTGTTAACACACAATAAGGAGACAAAAATATCATTGAGCCATGGGCTACACAAATGGCACGAGACAGATGTTTGAAGACAACAAACTACTTCCTGTAAGATGAATAGGTTTGGATTAATTCAGAATTCTGACAGAAGACATCCAAAGGCTGTGCTTCAGGTTGTGATGACAGATCGTAATTTTGTAAAGAGAGATGTATTTACCCGGTGGAGATGATTTGCCTTACTGAATTACGTATGTTGATATTCTACACATACCACATTAGATGCACCTTCATTTTGAGGAAAAATAGAAGATAACGGTTTCATTGATCCTTTCAGTGAAGTCATACCACTTTAGTAGCTGACAGATCCTTAAGCATAAACCAAATCCAGTATTTTAGGAATCGATATACTAGGTGCAGGTAAATTTCATTTTGTTGCAGGTTCCTCTGGCAGAACTTCAACAGCTATGATAACTTCTCTTGATTGTGTTTTTTGAAACCTTCTCTGCCCTTCATAGAATTGTTTTGATTTACAGCTTTATGGAGTAGTTTCAGTATGCTGTCAACAGTTTAATAATTGGTTGTTGCATCTCCCAGATGAGACTGAGACAATATGGGTTAAGAAGACTTTAGAAAAAATCTGCAAAGCTATAATTTTGGAGTAGGAGGGGACCAATTTGAAAAAAAAAATCAGATATGTTTTAAAGGGAAATTTCCAAAATCAAGAAAATAGTTTGAAACTGGTTTATCTTCTCATTTTGACTATGAGTAAGAATGCTGATTCCCAATATACTGCTTTGGGATGATATGCTGTATCAGCACTTCTATATTGCTGTCTTCTCCCAATCTGATGAAGTTCACTTAATTACATTATTTCAGCTGAGATTTGAAAGACCTGGATGAGAAAATGATATTGGTATAAAATATTAGTGTTATCTAAGGTGTTTAGACAGTGTAATGAAAGGTTCTAAATGCAACCTAAAAGCCTTGGTCCTGGAAGAAGGACAAATTGGAAGGGGATAAATAATTTTAAGCAGTTCTTAAGGGCTGCTTCCTATAGCCTGCTCTCCTTATTCCATCACAGAGAGCGTGCTTCTCTACTATCGGAGTCCTAATGTTAAGGACACACTGAGTTTTGACAGCTAGCTCCATCTGCAGATGCCAGTTCTATGAAACATAGTTCTCCTGGAGGTACCTGGGGCTCACTTTTAGATATCAAAGGGTACATTTCTTAGGCATCATAGCTCAGTAGCATTAAATGGTGAAAACTGGTTTGAGGGTGGCTGTAAAAAGGGGCAGCATCGTGTTTCAGCATACATTACAAGCTTGTATTTTATGCTGAAGTGCACCAGGCAGTGCAGTTTTAAACATGGTCACCAGCTGCTGTTAATTAATAAAAACAACTCTTTTTAGTTAGTGCAGAGCAGCTTGTATTAGCAAGCAATGTTTATTGGCTCTCGGTATAGAGCATAAAACAATGTATGAGAAGCTTTTGGGAGCAGAAATGTAGGATTCCCTTTACAAAGTCCCCCAGGGTTGCCTTTATTTTGTTTCCAAAGTGACCTGTTTACTGCAGTGTCCTGTCATCAGGACAGAAACTGGCAAGTCTGCTGTGGGCAAAACAACAGAAAAGGTCATCTGTGGATTGCAGAGAAAGTGCCCTGCATCAAAGCAGACACTAAGTACCTCTCATTTGGAATTCTATCCATAGAGTAAAATACCACAGCGACAAATGATGGGATGCTACTTTTTTAGTAATGTAGGTACAGTTGCTTTGTGTTCTTGTATGAGTCATTTAAATATATATATGCGTATGTGTGTCCACACTTCAGGGTTTTTTAAACAGTCATGTGACAAAGTTTCCTAGAAATGTCAAAATGCCTGGCCTGTGAAATTCTGAGAAAATTCTGTGCAAATGCCAAGTACATCTTTATTAACATCAGGAGCAGTGTGTGGCTTTTGAATCTAAGAGTTATTTAATTGCTGCTGAAAGCAGGAATCTAAATATGAACCAATAATTATGCCAATTAATACAATTTAAAAGACAACTTGAAAACTATTTGACTAGTATGCAGTTGACTTGTGTGATCAGTAACATAAGCTGAGAATCTTTAGGCGTTCACTGCACATTTGTGCAAGGTATTTTACATTTGTTGACTGATAAGAACACTTAATTTGCACGGTGTTTCCTAAGGGGGTCCTGCATGCTACATTAATTTCCTTTTTTATACCCCATCTAAGTGTTTCAGGGTTAGCAGGCTATTCCATCCATCATCAGGCTTGTCATGCCTGACCCTTAAGAAGCTTAAAGAGTTGTCCCTGTAAATACAAATACTCACAAACATGAAATGTGTAATCAATATGAAATCAATCTAAACAGTTTCGCTATACTTTAGAAATCCCTTTTTGTGCCATGATTCCGGGTAAATATGTGCAAGATTCAACAAAATTGTAAAGTACAAAGAAGCATCAGAGACAGACAATGAATCAAAGTAGTATCTAAAGGCAGGTGTTTCATCTGTGTCTGAATGACAACATTGATGTGTTGTCAGAATGAGCTCTGTGTGGGGATTTCTGTTTACTTCCACTTACTATGAAGTCAAATCTTTGCAGGGTTTGAAAATTACCGCTTTTTGTGTGTTTGGGAACACCTACAACTCTGTGTTTAGTGAAAGCATGCACGTCTTTTATGTGTTCTATGAAGTACTTAGATCTGCTGCTAGATCCAGTATTTAGAAGGAAGAGCCTGGGAACTGTGCACAGATGACTTGGAGCTCCTGCAGGCGACAGCCCTAAAGAACTCTGGTGTTGACACCGAGGAGAGGGGTGTAAAAAGGTCCTTGCCTAAATGTCCCACCCACTTCTCACTATCGAGCTGTGTTCACAGGATGGTTTCCAGAGCAAAGCATGGCAAGGACAGAATCTGACCCGCAGTGAATGCTCACTCAGTTACCGGCCTCCTGCTACCTTGGGAGAGCGTTGTAATGAATAGTGCGTGGATGTGCCAGCGAGCTATGCAAATGTTATGTAACTCACACTTTGGAAAAAGAAACACTGTCCATTCATTTACGCCTTAAATGTTTGAGTCTGTAAATGTCTACTTGACAAGTCCATAGGTATTTGTACAATTCATTTACAATTACACATTTTTTAACTTACTGTAAATGGAAAACCTTGCTGGGGGTATTACTACTTTGCACTAGGAGGAGTTTACACTTGGACCATCAAGTTGTGCTACAAAGTGAAACTGGTGGTTTTCCACACACACATTGTACGTAAAAAAAACCACCAAAGATGAGAAAAACGAAAACATTGTGGCTTTCTAATAATTTAAGGTGATCTTGGTAATAACTTGTCTTCGTGACATTATATAATTCGACGCTGTCCAGAAGACAAGAGGCTTTTCTTTCCCGAGCGACGTCCTCCCCCCAGCCGCCCAGTAGTGGTGGGACCCACCCGGCACCGAGCCTTTCCGCCGCCACGCTCGGGACGTGGAAAATGAATTTGTCCTTTGTGGGAGGCGGCGGCAGCAGCACCGCCTGCCAGCTGCACGCCCGGGACCGCCACCGGCGGCGGCCTCGGCGCCGGAGCAGCCCCGGTCCCTGCGCTCGCCGCCAGCCCCCGGGCCGGGAGGCAGATGCGCGACACGGGAGAGGAGCTGCGAGGACGGCAGGATCCCAGCGCGGATCGGAGGCTCGCAGCAGCTCCCCGGCTCTCTTCCCGCGGGATACCGGCCCCGGAGCGCTGCCCGCCCCGCACCCGGAGAAAGCCGCGGCCGGGCAAAGGCAGGGAGCGGCAGCGGGCGCCGGGACTCGGCCGCCGCGCCCCGGCAGCGGGAGGCGCTGCGCTCCCAGTGCCCGCGCCTCGCTCTTCCCCGGGGGCCTGGGGAGGCACCGACCGGCACCTGCAAGCGCGGGGAAGGAGCTGAGCCCCTTCCCTCCTATCTCCCGAAGCTTCTCCACCACCCCCGCTTTCGAGGTGAAGAGGAGGTGATTGCTGGCTCGAGGCATGTGTGTTAATTGCATTATCTTATGCAAAAGAGGTGAACTTTTAAAGTTCCACTGAAGTTTGCTTTGGGATTTGCGTGGGGTTCCTCTCGACTGGAAGCTTCGGAACGCAAGTATGCTCCGGGGCTAGCATAATGGGATAATGGTATTTAGTGGGGGTTTCATTTTGCATCCTTACAAGTAATATTCTGAAGCCTAATTGAGGTTTCATTTTTATTTTAAGTGACATTCATTTAAGCCTGTACTCTCTGTAATTTTAACAGTTGTTTTAAATTGTTTTTCACATACCTTTTCTTTGGGTGTGCTTTGCAACAGGTAAGGTGCAAGTGCAACTCTACAAAAGCTTCTTAGCCTGGAAGAGACTAGCTGTGATTAATCTTCACACTTTTCAGGTTTAGGCCCTTGGTGTTTACTATAGATGCAGAAACAGATATTAAAGTATCCAAGTGTTCCTAGTCCATAGTTGAAACAATTTATTATATGGAAAAAGAAATCCCAACTGAAGTTGTTTAAAGGTTTATACATCTGGCTGTAATAGTCAATCTACTTTAAAATTCCATGTGAATTCTGTATGAATCATGCCTTATTTTTAAACGAATGTAATTTTACACTGAAAATATTAATAGCATATTAAAGCAATATCCATGGCCTGGCTTAGACTAACAAAAGCCATGAAGTTCAGTATGGAAGCAAAGCATTTAACCTCATTTCACCTCTGTATCTTGGGTTTCTAACCATTTCTTCTCACAAATTATGTAGTTATTCATTGTTTGACCCTTGCAGGGCTTTAGGTTTAGTGAAGTAAGTAAATGCCAGGTGGCCAAGTTCTGTTCCCAGCTACTTCAGACTTTACACCTTGGTAACTATTTGTTTCAGAGCTGTCACTGCAGATTTACCTGACTGTAACTGGAGCCTGAATTTGTTCAATAGCTTCTGTCATATTTTTTTACTTTGCCAGGTCAAGTAGAAGTTTTTAATACAGGATTTGTATGTAAATTGGATAATGCACAGTTTAATTGATTCCCCTTTTTACTAGGACTTGTAGAATTGGAAATATGCTTTTAATAGAGACAAGAAACGGCAGTGCTGTTTTGTATGGCTAAAAGCTATAAGTTTTCAGTCCTGGTGACTTTTTAGTGGAAATTCTGATATGACAGCACTAAAGGCTTTAGGGAAAATATTTTATGTGTACACACATATATAAACTTGCAAAGTTGAGATGAGAAAGTCTTTTAAAGTGTTACAAGAATTCCAGCAATGACATTCTGAAAGAGAGACAGTTTAAATATGGGAAGCTCATATTTTCCTTTCTGGTGGCTGTCAGAGGCTTCACTTGTTTCTGCATCTGGCTTCCTCTTAGTGTGAGGTGGGCTCCACTGTGGCCTAGGACACCAAGGAAAGGTGCAGGAAGCCTGTAGAGAGCTGCAGGGGTTTAACACAGGACAGAAGATTTACTGTTTTGTAAGACAGGTCTTAGTTTGTTCTTGTTCTGTGTTAATGCATATTTAAGGAGGCATTTAGGTAAAGTTTGTTTTCAGTATAAGAACCTAGAAAGACATATTTTAAATTATTAAAGTATGTGAAGGGAAAATGCCTCATCTTAGATATTAAACAGAAATCTGATATTCAAGTATGAATGAATGGAAATGGATTGTCAAAGTCTTACTTAAATGTTGTCACAATACTTTTAAGTGGAAACAAATTTTATAATGCTTACCTGCAGTATCACTTTTGATAGCAATATGCTTATTTTGGAGAAAACATGGTTTAATACCTAATTTTGTATGTGAGACTCAACTACTTGTTACATGAAGGGGAAAATTAAAAGAAACATTCTTGAAGTTTTTGCAGAGCTGCAGCCTAATCTAAACATTATAGAAAGGTTAAAAGTTTGTAATTGTAGTTTCTGTCACTATATTTCTCTACCCTGTTGCCTTTTCATTTATCATTTTTCCAAGTAAACTTTGGTTGGTATATTTCATTTAGAGTTTGGAGCATGATACATTTGCACTGACATGCATACATTACGTAATTCCAAGAGGTATCCATATGCAGTAATGATTATGAAAAACCACAAAAAGGGAGAGTGCATTTAGGCTGAGAGGACTGAATCAATCACCATTCTTTTCAGTGGGTGTACTGGCTGAAGAAGCTCATCATTCTGAAATGTGCCATTGTATAGTGCATTCAAATTATGTGGCAAGGTCTGAAAGCTGTGAAAATAATAATTCCTGACTAGCAGCTGTGGACATGGTGATAAAAATTTCTTTCTTACCAGAGCTTAAAATAAAGACTGCACCTTGGTAATTACCAGATAAAGCAATCTGGCTTGCAGGAATTATAATAGGTAAGAGAAAATTCCCCATGTTAAAACGTGAGGTGGATAATTTTGCTTCTAACAAGCAGGAGTGAAATTCAAGGACACTCATTACTTTTGGTATGGTATAAAGAAATGAAGATGCTGGAGTAGGAGTGATTGGAGATGCTACTATACAAAAGCCGGAGACAGTTCTGCAGAATTCTACTTTCCCAAATTCTACCCCTAGGACTTCAGCCATTCTTTGTGGAGGCAGACACTGACTTAAATTCACTGATCTTGAATGCCTGCTCAGCTTTTTTGTTCTGTACAGAAGAGAAGCATGTAGTCATAAATTTTATTTTTCCTTTAAACAGACTTTCTGGTATTTAAATCCTTTTTGCATGACAATAACAGATGCATTCTGAAGTCTTCCTACTATAAAGTAGTGTATTTACATGTGTTGATGGATTTTAGAAAACATTTGCCCAAAATTTAAGTATGTTTTACCAAATATTTCTTAATTCTTCATCTTTGAAGAAGTGGAAAGGCTTTTTCAGTATGGAACTAGAAGACAAGTTGCAAGTCCTATGTGTATGAATCTGATAGTCACCTCCTGTGTCATCAAAGACAAATTAGTGAATGTTTCTGTACCTGGGCTTTGGAGGTATAATATGGAGTAAATAATTACAGATAGACAGAATATTCTGGGTTGGAAGGGACCCACAAGGATCATCAAGTTCAGCTGTTAAGTGAATGGCCCAAATGGGGATTGAGCCCACAACCTTGGTGCTGTTAGCACCATACTCTAACAGGGATATTCTGAAGCTCTCTCAAAAAATGAAACATTGTGTGATGCCCAGTGAATGGAAGCTGTATTTACACTTATTTTCAGTGTAAATAAGTAAGTTCTCAAAATGGACAATGGAATTGTATATTGTATTTTAAGTCATGCCTGTGAAGTTGGGTTAAGCCTTTCTGGTCAAAATACCCAAACACAAGAGTATCCACTTACATGGAAATCAGTACTTTAGTATCCTATTTGTTTTGCAGATTATATCAATACACTATTTTACTTGATGAAATTCTATAAATTAGATTGCTCTGTAAAATACTTTGGTTACAGCAATCCCTGTACAAGTCAAAATTATTGCAAGGATGTCACAGAAGGCAGAATTTGAGTACTGAATTGCCTGAAAATGCCATTTCTGAAATGTGAACGCTACAAATACACTTTCCAGGAATAACATCACATTGCTACCCACAGGCATCCATGGGTAGTTGGTTAAGCTTTTCCAGAAAATGCACAGACTAGCTAGGTAAAATTCTTAAACTAGTTGGAGTTTGCCAGTTAGTGTCTTTAAGTGAAACCACCTCCAAAACACCAAATTTGGACTAGCTGCTCAGGTAAAGTCAGTGGTTTTTCCCTTGGTTTTTTTGGTTGGTTTGGGTTTTTTCTTTTTATGTCTTTGTAAAATGAGGATTAACATAGTATGAATATTATTTAATAGCAGAACTGGAAATAGGCTCCAAGTCTGCCGATTTCCATCCATACTGTGTGGGCAGTGGAAAAAGAAAATGGAAATTTACAACATCTTTCCTAAAAGTCAGTAGAACAGTAAGCTGATCAAACTGTACAGTTCCAAAAGACCTTTAATTGCTAACAGGAACAGTTTATATGGAAATGGTTCTGATGCCTATTCTGTCTCCTTTGGTGGTTTTGCTGCCTATGAAGCAGCAGTCTCGCCATGCTCTACAGCATTGTGTGTTAGGATAAAATGCAGGGCTGTGATCCATGAAAGGTAGCTGGGATTCGGGACAAAAACCCGAACATATACTGCATATAAGCTGATGACTTTTGACTTCCAAATATTCTTTTCTGTGTTTCTGAATATGTATGTGTTTCATGATGCATGTTTTGCTGGCATGAAAACTGTAACACAATTATTTTCTTCAGTTTTTGAGGGTGACTTTAGAACTTTGGCTGTTTGTGCTTTTCAGGATTCCAGCTCAAAGCAACCAAACATCTGTTACTGTAGGTGCCCTATTTTAGGGCAAAGAGGTGTTAGGGAGAGTAAAGTATGCACAGGTCTGATGTCTCCTGTATTCTCACTCCCACATTTTTATGTATATTGTGAGTAGGTTTTTAAGGTAGATCTTGAAATGCAAAATCAACTTCAAAACTGGTATTTTTTTATGTGTTGGTTAAGATGGTTCATTATTTAGAACATTATGTAGAACAACTGTTGCACTTAAATCTTATTAGTGATTCGATATCCACAGATAGGTGCCTTACAATAACTTAAAAAGATTTAAGAATTGGTAAAATAGACCTTGGGTTTGTTCATTTTCCGCAAAAGTCTCTGGAGTGCTTCAAATTTTACCCTATAGTTTTTATAGAAATAATTTTACAAGACACTTCAGACTTTTTCTTCTTACAAAATCTTTGTTGTTGCAGGTATTTTTTATTATTTCTTCAGTTTAGAGGAAGATGATACGTATATCAAAATAAATATCCCAGCTTCTCCAAGTAATTGTTTTATAAATAAGCTAGAAGTCTTTAATATTGGAAAAATGAAAACCATCAAACTTGTCAAAATCCTGTGATTCTATGAAATTATCTACTGCTTTTTGGAACAAAACATGCATAGTTATGTGGACAAAAGTAGCTTTGTGGGGTAGAACATATTCTCATGCTTTTTGATCATTCGTTCCTGATGCTGAAGATTAATGTACAAAAATCAGACAGAAGTAGAGAGCACACAATATAATGACTGTGCCTTGAATTCAGTTGAGTTTTTTGAAATAAATTATTATGTTATGCTTTTGTTATAATAGATGGTAGTCTGTAGTAGCTGCTAAGTGGAAAGTTACATAAGAATTTTCTCCATCGTTTTATGTCTGAATGTTGTCCTTGCGTATTCACAATTTAATGAAATATTCTCCTTTCCCAATGAAAGTTTTATGTTTGGTTTTAGTCCAGAGGTTGACTTTCCTGGAAAGCTTATGGGAAAATACTTTGGCTGGTTTTGATGAAAAAAAAAAATTGTATGCTTTTCCCATTTGAAATGTAGCTGGAGAAAGAGACTGGTATTATATAAACACAACTGTATAATTTGACAGTTTTAGCCTGGCCATTTCTCATTGAGGGTTTAATTACTTTGGAAATAAAAAATTGAAAAAGTATTTTAATATTCTGGTGTCTGTTTCTAGTTTACTCTTAGTTGCTTTATGCTGTTTTGAAAGACTTGCACGCTGGTTGCTACGATTTGGTGAGGCTTGTACCACTGTGCTCTTAAACTGCTGTAAATTAGTACAAATTAATAAATACCTACTACACTTGCTGCTGCCTTTGGTGGGATGAGGCTTCCTTGGATGCTTAGTTAGGCCTTAACAGAGATACTTACCACTCGCTATGTAAAGCAGCTTTTATTACTCGTGAGAATTAGACTTTTTGGTGGTGGATTGCAGCACTGATTACAAGGTCCTTGGTCACACGTGAGCTTTGTAATCCGAACGCTCTGATGTGTTGGAAGAAGTCTGCCTCTCAGAAACAGGTCCTGAAACCCCAATGCTGTAAGTACCTATCAGAGTGGTTTCCTGATTTGCTCACCAAATAAAGATGGATTATTCACATACTCAAGGTTTCTACAGTTGTGTGCAGGACTGTAAACCTTAATAATGTAACACAGCTGACATCTCTGTAACACGTTTTAAAGCTTTATATAAGATAGTACTACCTAATATTATTAGGTCTGGTTGTTCTATAACACTTCCCATTTTGGCCTTTAAAAGTAAACATGTCCAAAACACTAACAATTTGCTTAATTTTCCTTAAAATTTCCTATAAGATTGGTCAGGACCTAAAGCCTCATAAAATCTTTCCAATATTTTAACCAAGTCCTGGATGTAGCAACTGTGAGGAAAATCTTTTTATCCATGGTAAATTGCATTCTGATGTATCCTATTACTGAAGCCAGCTGGGGCTATACCCAGACTGAGTGATTCAATTGCAGAGTTTCTGTGTGTCACTTCTGACTTGTAAATGTCAGTTCAATTTGTAAATTTAAGCCTCCATCTAATCTGCAGCAGGCTTTGCCGTGAGGGAATGCAGATGCTGAAAAGTGAAGCAGGATCTAACTACAGAACTTAAGGCTTATTAAAAACAAATGCCATGGCTCTCATCAGAGTAAGAATTTTGTTATGTCGTGGCTATTTCTTATTTAAAATGTGCATATATGGGTAATTTTATGGGGTTTTTTTCTGATGTGTTTAAGAGGTGACCTGGCAAGGTAGAATTTGGCCTGCAGTACACATCAGAATGGTAAATAATACAGGGGTGGTATCATATATGTATTTTCTTAGAAGTCTGAGTTGTTAGATTACATCTCTTTTGTGTGTTTTATTGACTAAGTAATTATGCTTTAGGAAATACATTCACTTTTAGTTTTCAAAAAAAGTTTTGCTTGTCTTTTCAGAGTATCTTTTAAACTTTATTGAAAAAAAACCCAAAACCCAGATATGTGACCTTACTTGGCACAGGCGGTCACATATCTTGGTTTACCATCTGGTTAAGTAATTCAGTTGAAAAGTGAGCTAGGCAACAGAGCAATTTTTGTAATTTTTGCAAGTGCCTTACAAAAATACTTACTTGAAATGCTTTCACTTCACACTTCTTCATAGCTACCTTCCTGCCCAGTTCTAAAGACAGCCCTCTGTCTTCACTGCATTTTCTGTCTCAGAAAAAATGAATAGCAGTCTCTAAGCTTGCATACATAGGAACATTCAGGAAGAATATTCTAAATTACTACATGAGCATTCTTTATTTTTAATTTGCACTAACTTCAAAAGTTTATCAATTAAATCACATTCAAATCTGCTATGGGTTCTTTTATTTGGAAGTGACTTTTTTTGTGAATTCTAAAGTAAATTTACTTCTTAAGTAAATTAAACAAGAGCATTTTACAGTCACTTTTAAATGTTAGTTATGGTTTAACTAATACATATTAAAAGCTTTTTCAAATTAATCTTCCTGAAAGCTCTGGCTAATAAACCCTTCTAAGATGTGGTATGGTGATTGCAGAGGTTACTATGTCTAGTTCTCCATTCTGTTCCCCTCCTCAGTCCGCTGGACAAAGAGCAGCAGGACAACGTGGATACTTGTTGAGCAGCCAGGGCGGTTCCCAGATGGTACACAGCACAAACTTGCATTCAGAGAAAGCAAATACAGGGGACTATGAACTGGGGAGGCACGGACAGATCGCTCATTGTGCTGCAGCAAGGGCCATCTTTTGCAGAAAGTGGGCCAGGCAGAAAAAAGGGGTAACATCTTCAATGTTCCCTGACATCTTCAGGTTTTGGCAGGACTTGCATCAGTAGCAAGAACATCTCTGTAAATGACCTGTCTACAAACAGTGAAATAGGGATGTGCTCTCTCCTGGAAAGCTGTGTTAAGTTAAACTGTATAGTGAGGTGGTTTTAGTGATTTTTTGTTTGTTTATTTGTTTAAGTTTGTATTTTACTGATACTGAAGATGCTTCTTCCAAGGGAATTTGCTGGGGAAAAAGGCAGAATGTACAAAACACGCGTTGCTCCACACTGACTCCAGTTTTGGGTGTTGTTGGAGTCCAGGACACTGTTTTGGGAAGCCCTGATCCTCAGCAGGGCACTGCTTTTGACCTTCATCCCTGGAGAAAGTTACCAAGGCTTTGGGATGAGTTGGAGTCCACAGGCGTGTGAACTAGATAGCAGTATGTAGTAGTAGCTTATCACAGGGTGAGAAATTTAGGGTTTTAGGATTTTAATGCAGGGGTGTATAGGAGGCAAGATGGAGGATTTTGGGCGTTGTCTTGTCTCCTTCTTGTTCTTCTTCGACTCCATTTTCTGTAGTATTGGTGGCATAAAATTATTGGTTAGAGAAGGCAGTAGCATAGGTGTTATGTGAATAGATCAATAGGAGTTACTGGTAGAAAAGTCAAAACAAAAGTACATTTTAGAAGGTAATTGGACTAATCAGCTTTAAAAGACCTTGAATCTGGATGCCAGGGCTCCATTTTGTGCCTTGCTTCTTGTACGCTAAGTCTGGTGCGTGGACGGCGTACTGAACTTATAATAAGAGAAAAATAAACAACAGCCTGAAGACTGAGAAATCGAGAGTCCCACTCGTTTTTCATCCCTGGCACTCACAGGGATGAACTCACAGGGGAACCCCCTCCAGAGGAGGGTTCCCACTTTTGTCAGTTCCAGTGGAAACCCGACAGGTGTTACTGAATGTTCTTGTTCAATGTAAATTGTACTGAATCATAATGCTCATTATACTGGAGTGTTCAGCTCATTGCACTTACACATGGAAGTAGTCATTGAGTGTTTGAATTTGTACTGCATATTCATACCCTCAATTAATACTGAGTAATTTGTTTGCGTAGATAAGCTGTAAGAGTCCTTTTCTTCATTCATGCAATTCCTGAATGTATTCTTGAATATCTTTCCACACTTTTCTGGCAGTACATAAGTCTGCTTCTCATGTGGACATTCCTGATTCCAAAGGTCCTCACACAGTGAGGCCATCCTGGAGAAACTGCACAAGAGGAAATTTTGAATGCAGTTAGTGGTGGGATAAGGCAAGCTTCCTTCTCTGGAGTTATGATTATATTCTGTACAGATTGATTTGGATGAACATGTGGAATCTTTCTCATATATGTGGTTCTGGCTGGGAACACTGTCTGCTTTTCAAACTTCGTGTGTAGTAATGCATATTGAACTTCTTTATAACCTATAAGTAGTTACACATCACTTTCTTCTCCTGTAATCTAGACCCAATAATCTGGAATTTTCCTGGTAGTAAGATGCAAAAAACTCCAAAATATGCCCCCTTAAACATTCCTGATGGTTCCCAAACCAAATACTCCCTTTTGACTAGTGAAAAAGATCATGTTCTTTGGCATGGCTCTGCTCCTGACCTCAAAGAAACAGTCATGAAAATGAATTGAAACAGTTCAGAGCAGTTGGAAGCAGCTTTGGAATTACTACTAGGTGTTGGTTTCTGCATTCTTCTGAGGATACCTGGTTTTGTGCTTGAGGTTCTTCTGTAAAGGCTGGTGTAAGTCATCTTCACAGACTTGCAACTATTTCTATTCTCTATTTTGCTTATGTAAATTAAATATTTCATCCTTACAGCATATTGGGACTTTTAAAACTTGTTTTTTGGAATGCAGATTTTTTGCTTACTTGCATTCTGTCATCATTGCAGAGCTGAGTGCTGGCCCATTTTGCTTTCTGTGTTGCATTTTATTCTGGCAAATATAGTATAATATGGAAATTTGTCTATATTTTTTTGTGCCAGTTGACATTTTCAGATACATTTGAAAAAGTACAATAGAACTCAAGTGTTTCAGGATATTTTAAAAGCAAATCTGGAGGTAATTGAAAAAATGAATTAATCGATGTTTATAGTTGATGAGGAGGGGGTGAAGGGACAAATGTTGCATGTACAATTATTGTACATTTGTATGGCAGTGGATTTTCAGATTCTTTCAGTGTACAATGAGATGAGGATGGGAAGAAAAAAAATAGCTTAAGTGAAATGATTTGGTTTATTTATTTATTAAAATAGTAGTGGACTAGGAAGAGAACTATTTATTTATTGCTAAAGTGGTGCTGCTTTAGCGGGATCACACTGTCATTTATTAAAGTGTCAGAAGGAAATGAACAATACTGGGGAGTGGAAGGATGTGAAAACTGTAGAACCCACTCAAACACAAGAAAGCTTGTCATGTGCCTGACCATCCATCCATTGCAAAGGTCTATGCAAGGATCACAGAGAACAAATGTGCTGGTTGGTGCCTGTTGGCCTCACGAGGTGGAACTCCTCTCCTTCCTTACCTTGCTCTGGGCCCTTGGAGGAATTGCCCTTGTCCTCAACTTTGCATAGAAATACCTTCAGTCTGTGCTTCTGTCTCTGTCCTCCTCCTGGCCACTCACCAAGTGTTGCTGCTCTCTTTTATGCTACTTCTAGCATTTATTAGCTGCGTGATTAACTGGATAATAGACGTGGACCGGTTGGAAAGGGATCAGGTTTTTTGTCATTTAAGGCTCTGCTCAGTGCCCAGACCTTGCAGATCACATGCCTACACCAGTGCTATTCTGGCACAAATAGAAGTCAGGACACTCTTTCTTTTTTGGGGGGGTAAGATGAAATTAGATCAGTTTTAGCTTAAAACTATGCCCTGAGCATGTGGCTGGATATGATGCTGTCTAGTACAACTGCCATTCCCATAGGTTGAAGGGGATTTCTGTGACATTTCTGTGCCAATTCATATACTTCCTCTGTTCCTGGGGCAAGTCCCTGGTGGGACAAGTAAACTGGTCTGATGAAAATGGTTTTTCTTTTTTTGGAGACTGGCAGAAGACTGACTAAATCTTCTGTCAGATCAGTCAGCGGGACTGTCTTTGTGGTTGCACAGTTACCAGGTCTGATGGAGAGGAAGCTAAGGAAGAGAGAGATGAGGGGAAACGAGGCAGGTAGGAGCCCTTCTTTCAGGGGAAGCCCAGAGTTGCACCAGATTGGAAGGTGTTGGAGACATATTACATCTAAATATTTAAAATAACAAAGTACAAATTTGAGTAAAATTTCAGTTGAGGGTACGTGTTTTTCTGTCCTCACAGTTCTAATGACTTGCTTTTGAATCAAAAAAGTTGGTCTTTTGTCATAAAGGGAAAAATTAATAAGAATTAGAACTGCTTTGTCATTAAGAAAACAAACCACTGTTTTAATTATTTTGAATGCTTCTGGGGTTTTTTAGCTGTTATGAATGTTTCTCTTTTTTATGTGTACTAATAAAGTCAGTCCTAATCATCAGATTTTGCAGTATCCACAGAGATTAGCTGACTTGGGTCTTAAAACCAAATGTAAAATGATATGAATAATAGTTCATTGAATAATTTTATCTACTGAATAAAGCATTAGATTTTTTACATAGTATACACGGACATATTTTTATTAGCAAAACAAAATAAATTACAATTCTAAATATCTCCTAACA
Source organism: Leptocoma aspasia (assembly GCA_013399835.1). Classification (NCBI taxonomy): domain Eukaryota; kingdom Metazoa; phylum Chordata; class Aves; order Passeriformes; family Nectariniidae; genus Leptocoma; species Leptocoma aspasia. The sequence continues at coordinate 576,157 of VXAX01000708.1, forward strand.
TTTGAATACATTGATTTTTTGTTACAGATGACTCGGGTTCCCACCAGCCTGCTAAGTGTGTTAATTTACAAAACTGTAAAAGGCAGGCATTAAAGTGTGCAGACTGCCCTTCAGCAGTGATTACAGGCTCATTACCTCTGGCTCCCGTTGTGCAGTTTGTATCCTGGTTCTTTGTTCTCACAAGACACATGCATGTGCTACTTTATCCTGAGCTGCTGCCTGGGAATTACAGGAGCTGTGATGGTCCTGTTGTCCATCAGCTCATGAGATCCAAGTAGTGAATGAAAGGAGGAATGAATTAAAGCACAGGCAGAAGCTGGACTGGCACAATGTGTAGAGGGATCGAGAGTGTGCATATGGTGATACCCTCGGGGTGGCAGGAGGGAATTGATGGCTCCGAGGACCTCCCTCATCCAGAATATTGGTGTGTGTGGATTTAGTGAGCTCCTGCCTCTCTACGTCCATCTTCTGGATGAGTGCCACCGAGCACTCATTTGCCTATTCATTATCTGTTCTCTTTCCTTGGCTCTCTGACAGACGAGTTTGGGATATAAAGCTGGTAGTTCAAGCTCAACTCAGACAACCTGATGACATTAATGAGGGAAAGGGGGGATGTGTTCTGAGAAAAGAGTGGGTTGTTTGTTCACTAACGTTATTTTAGGTTTAGGACTACTGCTTGTACTTGAGTAGTACAAGCAACACCACCTCAGCAAGTTTGTTGATGACACCAAGCTGTGTGGTGAGGTCAACAGGCTGGACGGAAGGGATGCCATCCAGAGGGACCTGGACAGGCCTGAGAGGTGGGAGTGTGCAAACCTCATGAAGTTCAACAAGGCCAAGTGCAAGGTCCTGCACCTGGGTTGGGGCAATCCCAAACATGGATACAGGCTGGGCAATGAGTGGATTGAGAACAGCCCTGTGGAGAGGGTCTAGGGGGAATTGCTGGATGAAAAACTGAATATCAAAGCCTATTGCATTCTGGGCTGCATCAAAAGAAGCGTGATGCACGTTGAGGCAGGGGATTCTGCCTCTCTGCTCCGCTCTGGTGAGACCCCACCTGGAGTGCTGTGTCCAGCTTTGGTGCCCCCAGCATAAGAAAGATGTGGATCTGTTGGAGCAAGTCCAGTGGGAAGCCCTGAAGACTATTGGAGGCCTGGAGCACCTTCCATATGAGGCCGAGATGAGAGTGTTGGGGTAGTTCAGCCTGAAAAAGGCTCTGGGTAGACCTTAGAGCAGTCTCCCAGTACCTAAAGAGGGCTCAAGTATGCCGTGTGAGCCACAGATGTTAAAGGACACAGTGAAGCTTTGTGGAGCTGGACAACTTTCCAGAACAATTGGGTTTCCCCCCTCTATTTCTTCATTAAATAAATAGTTTAATGTATATAAAGACTTTTACAAAGAACGCTTTTAATAGTTCTCAAATCCTGTTGCTTTCCCAATTAGGTTTATTTTAGAAGAGAAAACTTGCTGGTTCCAATGTATGGAGCTGAGTTCTAATACATTCTTTTCTTTTTTATTATGTCAGTGTTAGTAAACTTGAGCTTTGAAAGCATGACCGTAAAGGTTTGAGTGTATTTTTGTAGGAAGGACAATTACAGACACAATAATTGATTAATAACTGATTAAAATCAGGTTTCATAATGTTATTTAAATATTGGAGATTTATGTGCCAAATACTGCTTATCATGTGATATGTTACCATGAGGAACAATGCTGTAAATGCAGGGAACCAAAACTGCGCTTGTCTAAAGTCTGTGCACAGCTGCAGGCAGCCTCTGGACATGTGCTCAGAACTGCCCTGCTGGACCAGGAGAGCAGCCACTGCTGAGAGGTGAGCACTCCAGCTGCCTCTGGAAGGTCCAAGAGTTTGGCTGCTTTTCTGGTTGTTTACTATTACGATTTGCTCTGAAGTGCTGAATTTTAATGCCACACCATTCTTAATTCTGTATAATTCAACCAGTTTCCAGTGTGAGGCCTTTGAAGGACTGGTGGCTGCTCTCTTTAAAGCTTTCATAGCTAGAAGTGAACATTGAGATTTTGCCAGGCAGGATGGTGGCTGTAGCATGTACTGCCATTGTGCAGCAGCTCCTTGCTTTGTTCTGGGTTCCACAGAATTTGAAGTATCTTCAGTTTCTACTAGGAGATCAGTTAATACTTGACTTTACATGAAACAGTTGTAAAACTTTTAATGTCTGACTTTTATTTCACTTGAAATGGGTTGAAAGTGTCTCAGGCAAATATATAAATCTCCTCATCTTTCACATGTAATGTTAACAGGCATTTGAAGAGATCAATGTAAAGTCTTATGAGATCCATAAACCTTTTTGATTGCAGAAGGAAAATGCATTCATTTCTGAAATCTCTCTGAGAAGTGGAAAAGAAAAATAGGTCATTAATCAAATGTAGAACAGAAAGTGTGAAGTTACAGCTTGCAAATGATTTTTGTTCAATGTACTATTAAAAGATGAAGACAGAAGCACTTGTAACCTTTGTAACTACAGAATTACACTTCTTTTTAAAGCATTTGCAGAAGATGCGTATTCATGCTATGGTTTTCAGTTTTCAGATGAAGAAAATACACTTGCTTACTTGAGTTGACCTTGGCAGAGTCATCTCTCAATAGGGATCTGTAGTGCATGTTTTTTTCCTTACCCTGACCTTTATTCAAGGAGGAGAAGAAAAAATGTTGAATGAATTTGGTATATTGTGTCTTTCACAGGGGATAGATTAATTGATAGCTTTGGCTATGTCAGGCTGAAAATGAAACCCTGTGTTTGTGACAGTTGACCTGAGAGCAGCTGTCAAACGTTTTTGAGTCATGAAAGTATTTGAAAATGTTCCTGTCAAATAATGGCATACGAAGTTCTTCCCTGACCTTGGAAATTATTGCTTGTTTTAACAAAACAGTCTTGTGGCATCTCTAGTTTCTGTGAGTTAGGACCAGTAGGGTTCTTCAAAATTAGTCTGTATTATCGTTAACATAATAAAACAATCCAATCCCCCGTGTCAGAGCATCATAATTAATTTGTTCTAGTGTCAGTCTCCTTTCTTTCATGCTGCATTTCATTTTCTAATGGAGGTTACAGGAAGAGGGAAATCATAACAGGACACTGAGAATTGAACTCTAATTTACATGGGAAAATATAATAATAGTAAAGTAGCAGTAAATTTCCTCTGGGAAAACAAGGTTTTCTTTGGTACTGTTGTTCTTGGTGAAGTTGTATGCTCTTTGACCTTGCCATTAATGACCTCAATAGAATAATTCCATAGACTTCAATTCAGGATTTAATATATTTTCCTTTTTCTTATATTCCCTAGATAATTTTAGTGATTTAATAGGAAACATAAATTTCATTTACTTTTAGATAACCAGCTTGTGCTAATGCCTGTTATGAACATTTCTAAAGCTTCTGCACAAATGTTCTGTAACTGAGATAAGTGAATTGACATTTTCATTCCATATTTAAAATAATTTACACTTCTTGTTCTTACAGTGACTGCAACACAGAAGTATCCTTTCAAGTCCCTGAGGAAAGAATCCTGTAAGTAAACATATGGGAGTTAAGACTGTGTTACATATTCTATATTCTTCCTAATGGAAGAGTGAACAAGAAGTCACTATGTGACTTTTCATATGTCCAGCTTGCCTAATAGAGCTCAGACAAAGGCTGATGTAATGCTTCCTAGTCCAGTTAATTTGGCAGTGATTTTGAATGCATATAATATAACATTATACTAAAGCAAATCTAAAGGTGGACTTTGAAATGACATCTCGAGGATGAATATCAGTTTAGTCAGAGGGCATGTCTTTGCTATCAAACTTTATTATCAAAACTTTTGCATAGTCTTTCTAAAAATGAAGAAGTTATAGAAATCTAATATTTTTTGTAAGACTATTTAATATATTAGCTTTTATCTTACTGCAGCATTACATTTCTAGCCTTTTTCAATTGCAATCATGCTGTGGATATAAAAAAACTACTACAAATCATGAAAGAAGCAGGAATAAAATATCATAATACTTGGACATCTATGGCATTATGTCCCTAAAGGAAATCCTTTGGTATAGATGAAGAACTGCCTCTCTTGCTGACAACAAGGATCCTTCAGGTTGAGAAACTTTTTAAAATTCACTTTCAAGAGCTGTATCAAGGCTAGTTAAAGAGCTGTAGAAGTACCAGTGTAACCACTTAGTCCATACAAGTTACACTTTTATAATTAATTAACACAGTAGTTTTATCTTTGCCATCTCATTATCCTCTAGACACATATATTCCCCCCTCCTGGCGTAGGTAGTAGAGGTACCTTGTCCTGGACAATTTTGGGTGCACACTGGGGTCTAGGAGAATTGTGAGAGCTGAAGAAGTCTCATAATCTCCTGTGTAAGTTTCACGTCTCTAGGGGTGGCAGTGCTACATCCAACCCTTTGCCATTGCTAAGACCAAAGGCTCCGTCTGTCCCTCAGTAAATACAAGATATATCGGTCTTCAGCTAAACTAGAGGGGAGGTTTAGGTGCTTTGGGGAGGCTTCCCAGGTTTGGTTTTTTTTTTTTTTAAGTTTCCTGCAGAGTCTGGGAATGGACTTTTGTATGATACTGGTTGCACAGTGAAAGAATAACTCTCTGGTCTGTGTTTGTAAGTATACAAGTAGTTTCTTAAATTTGAAGTGCAGAGAATGTATTTTTCTTTCACATCTGGATTGTGACTGCAGTTGACAAAATAGTGTTTCTAAGGTGTAAGTGACAGTAACTTGCTGATATTAGGATAAGAAAAGGAAATTAGTTACAGTTTTGTACTCACTTCATTCTAATATTACATCTGCTTGGATAAGAATCAGTTTCCCCTTAAAAATGGGAATGGTATTCCTTCTGGGATAGCTGGCAACCACCCTTCACTGGTAAATCCGTTGTGGGATTGTTACTGGTGGGGTTTGGAAGATTCAGTAACAAGTACTGTGCTGCTAAACTAAACTTTTTTAGGAACAGGAATTCAGGACACTGAGCATTGCAGAGCGGATCTAGTTAGTCTATCAGTAGACTCCCTCCAGACAAAATGTAAGAAAATTCTGTGCAGTTTTATGGATTGCCACATCTCTGTCTTGCAGCTCTTTTCAGTGGAGGAATGGGTTAAAATCCTTTCTCAGATGGTGAATAGGGAACTTGAAGTCATATTCTCTATATGTTTTTCCTACAGCCTGTGGGTAGCACTGAGGAATGTCATGGTGTGGTTCATAGCTTATCTCCACAGGCAGTTTTGTTGACCCAGATGAGGGAGTGGGGCATGTGAATGAATAAGAAATCTTAAGCTAATAGCACCTTTTCTCCACAACATGATTGGAAGGTTTTTGTTTAAAGTGAATTAATTGTTTAAAGTGGAATGGCAAGGTCCTTCATGAACTTACATGAATAGAACCTCTATGGAAAAAAATACCTCTGTGGAGATAACTGCAACGTGACTCATTAGTCACTGACTTTCATCAGTGGTGACTGAGAGAGCTGAATTATTTTGAAAACTGAAGGCTCTTTTTGTATGTATAAATAAACTTGTATCAATGAACATTATTAATGGATGACTGAAATGTTGTTTAAACCCATGAGTCCTTTAAAATTATAAGAAAGCAACGTAAACATATTTTCCAAATAACAGTCTTAACTATGGAATTCAAGTTACTTTCTTCATGCAGATGTATCACCCAGTGCCTCAGATTCATTTTCTTTCCCTTAGCTGGAGGTGTCTGGTAGAGCTAATAGGCAGAGATTTGCAAGGAAGTTCCTTACTTATTTGAAATAATATATTATGACTGCTGCTAGTGAGCACTAGAGGGCTCCTTAGACTAAAGCAAAAGAATACAATGTCATGTTTATCATCAAGGATACATCTGAGGCATTTTGGTATCTTTAAATAATCAAAACCACTGTTTTCATTAGAATAGTGTAAGGCTTCCCTTTTCAAGAAAAAATAAGTCAATGTCTTTGAAAGGAGAGGAGTATAGCCTGTTATTATGTAGCAAGTGTTAGAATTTTTGAGAAGCGTGGCCTTTATACATAGGCATCCTACTGGTTTAATTTTTTACACATTTTTTTGATTAGCAGTCAAGATTTTTTTCATGTTCCCTTTCCAAGTGGTTTACTTTAAGATAACTTATCTTATGTGCATGGTTTATATTTCTTTCTGCTTGTCTGTCCACCTTAACTGTTTTTCCTTAAATGGTGGTTAGTTTATAATAGCCCCTGTATCATGAAGTCCAAGTCTGCCTTGCAATCTAATAAACGTGATTGCTGTATACAGAGGTGAATGTAAAATGTAGCTATGCTTCTTTGGAAGTGTTTTTCAATCACTTTGAACATGCTTTTCAAAAAAGGGCCAAACATTATACGTTTCATGTATGTCAAAAACAGTTCTTAGCTGGTCTGAATTTCTAGTGCAGCCTGAAAAGGCTTTGCCATCTTACACTGGCTGATATGTGGACTGAGTGTGTTTATTCCAGTGTTAATTGATGCCGTTTGGGGGGAGAGGAGGAGCTGTAAAACCTACTCTATGATGATGGGAAAAAAAAAAACATAAAGGAGGACCACTCTATAAGCTGTAGGGGAACAGTGGTCTCTCGTTGTCTTGACTTACACAGTCTTTGTAGTCAGACACATTTTTTTCATACATCATCTTGATTTTTCCTTGTATAGTGGTTCTTGTGCATAATTTGTTTGAGTGTTTTTCAAGGACACTGTGGTGTTGCAGAAGGTAATTGATATTAGAGAAAGGGAGAGACATTAAAAATTGAATTAGTTATTATGGTACCCAATTTACATCACTCTAGGTAGCATAATTTTTTATTGTTAGAGGGGGGCCTGAAATTATGAATCAAAATTAATACAACTGTGCTTTCAAATGTAAAGCTTTTACATAGACAAAAATGTACACTTGTTTCAAGTGTAGACTTTGTAGAGAAAATGAGTAGGCTGCTTATTTAGTAAAATGAAGGGCATTTTTTCCCAATAGCAAGTCAATCGTAAAGCAGCAAATGAGACCTTAAATAAAGGTCTTAAATAAAGGCTGTGAGACAGTTTATTTGTGGGACCAATGTCCTAGAAACCAGTGGAGATTTTTCTGTCTTAAATAATGTTGGCAGCAGCAGGGTAATTTTACTTGAGACACTTTCTTTGTCTGTCAAACATTCCCCACTTTCTTGTATTTTCCTGGCCCTGATGTACTGTTTCCAGTCACAGGTATATGCAACTTATTTTTAGCCCTTGGTGGTGGTGTTCTGTACAAAACATTCTGCCTCCAAGTGGAATTTTTGGAAATAAAGAAATGTAATGATGTAGTGGGCCCAAGAACAGGAGATCTATTTGAACTGTTTCAAGATCAGAGTGATCTATTCCCATCTGGCTTTTCTTTCAGGTTCCTGACACTTGGTGACTCAAAATAGCCATTGTTCAAAAGAGGGCTAGGAATTTACAAGAAGGAATCTTTCCTAGTCAGAAAATATTTTTACTGATGTTGAGTGAAGTGTTAACTGACCAGAACAGCTTGGAAAGAGATCAAGGAAAGAACATTGTGGTCCTTTTTATAATTTTCTCCCGTCCAAGTCCCAACACTTTATTGTTCTTAAATGCTAGAAGCTCTTGGGGCAAGTGGGAGAAAGAGAATATTTGGAGAATGGTATCTAAGAGTGATGGAGGTGGAATTGGGGTGCTTTGTCTGCCAGGGAAAAAGATAGGGAAAGAAGATGAAGTGTTGAGAGGGATCTGCTGTACTGAGGTCAGACTTTGAGGAGGAGTGGGGAAGGTTAGGGGGAAAAGGAGGCAAAGAAAGTCTGCTGAAAGCACAAATTGTCCCTGACAGGTCCTAAACCTTCTACTTCTCTCAGAACCCGCTAACTCCTTGCTGGTACCCACTCCCTAGGGACATTTGGGAATTCCCTCCAGACCTCTTTGGTGTCCTCACCCTTTCTCCACTGCAGTCCAACAACTTCCCCACCTACCATAACCCCACTCTTCTCACCTCTGCCCTACCTATACCCCTGCTCTGCTGCTGTTTCCAAATATTGCTGGCACAGGAATGAGGACAGAAGTACTTAGTTTCTTCTCATCCTCAGGGCAGTAGCATTTAGTTTTATCCATCTTGCTGAGGTGCCTTGAAGTGATTCCGTGGAGGCTAGCATAGCTCTCTTGCCCCAACCATTGTTAATGTTAGACCTAACAATCACCAGAATCAAAGTAATTTCCGTTTTCTTTGAGGATGAGTGCACTGCCTATGTAGTTCAGTTTGCTGCACACAAAGTGAATTTGAGCTATGGACATTAGACTTCATTAAAATATCTTCTGGACACTCTATGGCCAAAGATGTGTCTGGACGCTATATTTCTGTTTTTCATCACTGATGAAGCATGATGCGTGTGGTGACTTAGATTAGAAGATGACAGGCTTGGATCTGTCTCAGCTGCTGCTTCCAACTATCATAGAACCAAAATAGCATAGGCTACAACACAGTACATAGAGCTTTCAAAACACACTTGCCTAGGGAAAATGCCAGCCAGGTATCAAATACTTTGGCAATGAGAAGGTTCCTTTGACATAATCAGCAGTTTATCCCATGAGTGCAGTCTAGGATTTAAGGAGAGCCTGTGTTGGCACTAAGCTGAACAGACTGAATGCTCATTGAAAAGAACATAATGCATTTAAAAAATATTTCAGTCTTCTGTGTCATGGTTAGCTCTATTTGACTAGGCTTTGTTTGAATAAAAAGTAGAATGTGAAATACTGTGATTCTGGGAAGCCCAAGCTCATTTCCTAGCTCTACTAAGTTTTTGCTAATGTGACTTAATATATACATATATGTAATTTCTATTTGAAATAATGTATTGTAATATTTTTAGCTTTTTCAATTCTAGGTTTTCGGGCAAGATTCAAATAATTGCCAAGAATTGAAGCATATCGGGAGGAAACTAAGTTGTGACAAATACAGTCAGGAAAGATTAATGTATTTCACATTATTAGAAGATAAAGGCTTATGTTTAAAGGACAGGACTCCTTGAAGGAGAATAATTTTGTTCTCTATTACATAAATTCTGAAGCAAAAACTTGCTGCAGACAACATTTGACTATATTATATAGTCAACTATATTGACTATATAAAACATTTTGAAAAGTTAGTGAAATGTATAATTTTGACATTTTGTAAATAAGTAATTATTCCGAGCCTAATCATCAACAACAACAACAACAACAACAAAATCAAAAATTAAAAGCATATTTAGAACTCTGTCTTTCTGATGAAAGAAATTCCATTGGGAATTTTAACAAATGTGAGGATTGGAATTTTAACAAATGTGGGGAATCCTCTTTCATATATAGTATTGAAATTGCCTCAATGCTCCTTTTAGTTTAAAACAGGTTATATTAATATCATTCTTCAAAGGCATGGCTTTTTCTAGAGGAAAAGGTAATGTCTACCTGGATTGTAGAGAGGGAGTGAAAGAAAAGGAAGGGAAGAAAGTGAAATGTTAATGTTTGACCCTGACTTCTGCTGATAGAAAATGGTGGTAATGTGGCCAAACAAATTCCCATTACTTTGTATACCAGTAGGGGTGGGAATGCTGAAGAGGTCTGTGGTTTTGATGAAGTTTATAAAACCCACAGATATTTAGTAAGCCATATAAGCAATATAATTAATGTTAATAGCTTTTCATATAAATGCAATTTATTCATAATCTCAGAAGGTGGGTGTTGGCGACTATTATCACAGCTACCTATTTCTGTGATAAGTATGCAGATACATTTTTCTCTACCCATTATCTAAAATTGATGCTTCCCAGTCTTCAGCTGAGAAGTTCAGCTGGAAGTGGGAAATTTTATGTGGGTGGTGGTAAAAAATAACCCTTTTTCCAATGCAAAGCATACAGACACGCTCAGTGTATCCATGACTGTGTCCCTATCTTTCCAATCTTACTTTTCATTTAGTTTTCATGGGACAGCCTGTCCAAATATTCACAAAGACAGGCTGGATCCTATGGGCTTGCCCCAACTATCCATGTTCATTTTGCCAAGAGTTCATACTTTTTCCAGTTGCACATTTCCTCCACAGAGCAAATTTTGCTTTAGGTTCTATGACACAGTTTAAAAATACAAACACAAAAAGCTGTCTGACTGCTATTGAGATCTCCCTTATAACACAGGAGCCAAAACCTTGTTAAATCTCTTGCTGATACAGTTCTGATATCTCACAGCTAGAGGAAACTGAAAAGCTTGCCACAAGTCCATCTTTTTTGAGGAATTGCATAGTGCATCCTCTTCTGTCATGCCAAGGCCTTTCTGTAGGTGGAAAATAGGGCTGAGAACCTCAGTCTGAGGCAACAGCACTGATCTTTTTAGATAGCTTCTTACTGACTTCAATCAAATGCATAAAACTTAATAATGCACTTACTGGCTGTTTTCTATCTTTTGAGTTAGCTGTGCTAATAAACTCCCAGAAGCACAAGTTGTGCAATGAAAATAATTATCTCAGGACATTTTGAAGGGTGAATTTTCTGGTAAGTCTGTCATGCTGATGTATTTCCTGAAAAGAAGCACCAAGAGGCATCTCAGCAGCCTTTTCAAGAGACTAGATTTTCTGCTTTCAAAGAAAGCACAGTGTGTGCAACCACCTTATGTATCCCTTTGTCTGTCCACCTTCCCTCTAATGGTGTTGGACTCACTGCCTAACTTGTAGTGGTTCCTGCCAGGTTGGAGGAGACAGAGTTCAGGTCTAGTTCATCATCAGTGTAGATGTAGCACTAGGCTGGCAGGAGCTGGGAAGGAGGAAGGATGAGTGTGGTGACTCTAGGAAGGGGAAGGGCATGGAGAGGAGGCAGTGGAGAAATGCTGTGAGAGGACACTCGGGCAGAGCTGTGTGTGATGGAGCAGTTCAGGTCTTGTGCAAGACTGCTGTGAGGGAGCATAGGGAATACAGCTGTGTTGCACTGGAGGGCTCGGGCACTGCATTACACCGTGGGTGCTAAATGTAGGACACGATTCTGTAGGAAACCAGGCTTCATTAGTCCTGCTGTTCCCAGGGTGACTTACAGAACAGTAGGCATGCTTTGACATATGGCTGTATACCAGCAAAACTTTCTGTGAATGGCTGAAAGACTGAGTGCTTTCTTTTGTTCCAAAGACACATTTTCATTTCTACAGAAAATGGAATTATTGAGGGCCTGCTGTGGATAGAAAGCCTGTAATTTATCAGGGAGCTGCACTGGTAGGCATATCTAATCTGCCTAATCCATTGCCATTAGCATTGAACAGACAAAATGTTGAAAGCATACCTAAGCCTGCTGGTGATATAAAAGTGCCTACAGCTAAATAGATTTTTTTGTTTCTTGAGATTTATAGCTCACATATGTTTGCTATACAAAAAACCAAATCCAACTGAATAATATTACTGTAACTTAGTTAAAGCTTTCTATTGACAGCATAAATCATGGGGACAAAGCTAGATTCCCTTTTATGTGCCTTTAGAATATTGATATAAAAATAGATCTTTTTGTGTTCATATTTCTTCACAATAGTTTAAAAGAATGCAGAGGCAGTAGTTCTACTGAAATGGATCTTTAAAATCGAGACTGGCATGTAGTTGCATCGAAAGAGAAATTCAAGCTCTTCTGACAAGCCACAGTTTTGGAGGGGATGGAATCATCTTTGGTCCTTGTATGCAACTCCTCTGCTGATTCCCACTGAATTATTTCAAAAGGATATTTTTTCTAACATTCACAAATGTGATTGTTTAACAACATTAATCCCACACATTGTAATGCAGAGCAAAATAAAAAGGCAGAAAGAGGAGTGAATAAAGCGTAGTGAGCAAGCTATGGTTAGTGCGGAAAAACAAACAAACGAAAAAGGTAAAGTGTGGTTTGGTGCACCGTTTGGTGCTCTGGATCTCCAAGGCATTTATCCTTCAAATGAGCCACTGGGAACAGCAATAACTTCCTCCTCCAGCAGCATCTATCTGATTTCAGTTAACAAACATCCTCATGAACCTGTTTGGTGTAGTCTGATGAGATAATGTGTTAAATCCTCTGATAGCTGGTCCTAATTGCACTTCCTTTCAGACATTATTCATCTTTTACACAGTAGTGTGTTTTTCTTCAGCCTAGTAGTGCCAGACACTATCCAGTTATCACAGCTCTTAATTTGCATTCTCTCTTTAACATTTTCTGTGGTTTTTTTACTGCAGTAGCTTTGACTAAGTAGTCTTCTGTTTTATTGACTATTCCCCTTTTAGGCTAGGGTAAATAACAACTGTGACCTGCGTTTTTAAGTATTTATTTTCTTCTTGAAGAACCACTGAATAACTGGTCAGAGCTGGTTTTCAGGTGACCTCATAGCATGTTCGTTTAGCACTTTGCTCAGAAGCTTTTTGAAGGAGAGGGCTTTGTAGAGAAGCAGAGAGCTTTTATCACCTTTTTTTTTCCGTCTTGGAAACCTTATTGGAAATTCACACACAGTGCTATTATGCATTAGTCATTTTGCCTTTTGCAGAAGTTGAAAAGCTCATTAGATACCATCAGGTTTGTTTTGTGCATGATACTAAGACAAATAATGCAATTGTATGATCAAAATACTTGACTAAAGGTTGTCCAACACTCCAGATGTTGGTAACATACTGTGTGAACCTTTTGACTTTCAGGCCAGACCCCTCTGTCAGCTGTTTCTTGTTTTACTGTAGTTTTACCCAACATGAAGCAGTTGTCCCAAGAGGAAGTCTACAAGTGTAGCACAGCCCAGAAGAGGCTGAATAGCTGGAGGAAGCACAAATGGGCCAATACTGTTTTCTTGTAGTGGGTGTCAATATGGGGGGAAGGGACTGAAAAATATATGTATATAAAAAAGAGGAGAGCTTGTTCAGTTGGGTCAGGCAAAAATGATTAATTGTTCTCACTTGGAAGTGGAGGAGGAGCTCTGGAGCTCATGATGTTTCTCAAGGGCAAAAGTCTTTCCCAGTGTCTAAAATCATGGCAAGGCAATGCTCAAGAGTTACCTGAGCTTCAGGGGGGCAGAGTACTGTTCTGCACACACTGGGTTTCAATTACTCTGCCAGACAGTATTGAGGAGTATTGAATCTGCCACTTGACTGGAGGCAGGCTTGATAAAGACAGCATTCATGACAATTAAATGGCTCAAATGGACTTTGAAAAGAGAAACGTGCCTAGCTAAGGACTGGGATAGTTGATCCCTTGCTGACTTTGTCAGCAGGGCTTGGGACTTTGTATCTGAGAAAAGGCAAAGCTTTGTGTGACACTGCAAGGGGGCTGAGTCAGGAGATCACTAACCTGTCTGCCTGGCTACTGCCAACCCCAGTGACAGACAGACAGACAAACAGAAGCTTTCTAGAGCCTGGTCTCTGCGTTCTTCTACGTCTGTTTTTCAGGAAGCTGATCCACACAGAACTGTTCTTCCAGAGTGGTCTGTGGAGTGCTCCTTGATTTCATGGCATTTAAACACTGCTTTGTTTCTATCTCCTAACTAAGAGCTAATCCCTCCTAGAATAGTTTCCTTGTATCATTTTTCAGGACAATCAGTTACTGAGGCTCCAATTACAAATGCCAGAGAAAGTTCCTCTCAATTGTGCATGTCAGCAAAATGTCTTCTTTTATTAAGGTGACTCCCATTGTGGAGGAAGGCTACATGGCAAAACACAAACCTTGCCAGGAACACCTCCGCATTTGAGGTGTTGGCAATATTTGTGTCATGATGAAGTAATTGGAGCACCCTACTGATTACTAAAACAGGTTCTTCACAGACTCGTCTGAAACAGTGAGGATTTTTGAGAGGGAGGGGCTTGGTGGATGAACTAGGAAAAGCTGAAGAGGGAAATCTCCCAGGAATTATTCACTTAATGCCATGCAGGGACTGTCAGCTTTGTGATAAAATGTTTGAGATCAACTGATGCAGGAGTGCTTCATGGGGCTCTTGAGTCTGGAAAAGTGTTCTGGCCAATGGATAAAATCTGCTTGAAAAGGTTTGTTGTTGTTTTGGGGATTTTGTTGGTTTTTTTTTTTTTAAGTGACAAAATGACCAATTCTGGAAACGGTGAAAGGAAATGTGGTTTTGTTGTGAGTGTTTTTCAGGCATTCGGTGTTACCATCAAACATCCTGTGGTGCTGGCTGTGGCTGTTGAGCTGTTTGTTCAGTCCCTACACTGGCCTGTAGTTCATACTGAGAACCCTCTCTCCCACAACCTTTCAGCAGGGAGGACTGCTGCTTCTCCTCTCTACCTTTCTGGTCCTCCACAACTCACTGCTACTCCCTTGGCTTCTGCCATCGATGTCATCCTTGCTTGTGTTGTTATTAATTTTTATGTGGGCCCATCTATTAAAAAAAAAGCACCTTGCCTTATTATTCATAAGGGAAGCATCTCTTCTTTCAATTTCTTTGCTTCCTCTATGACTTGTACCAGTGGCTAGCCAACAGTGATGACTAGTTAATGCTGGTCAAGAATTGCAGCTATTTATTTTCTTGATGAGGAGGAAAGGAGGCTGAAGAAGAAATGTGAAATGTTCTGACTGATTTCATTGCGTACAAAGATATCTTGTATCTTCTTCCTGTCACATTCTTCCTGCCTTGCTTTTCGTGTTATTTCACAACTCCACCTCTGATTCTCTCTGACTGCAACTCAGACTGTGAACTCTTTTGGACAGTGTGTTTGGGTGATGCCTTGCAGGGGGACCACAGTCTGAAGAAGGGTACAGAAAATCTGTAACATAAAATGTATCGATACCAGGCTACCTCATAATCTCACAAAGTACAGCCTCTTATCATTACTTTAAAAAGTAGAAATGTTAGCAGTTAGGAGTTGTCAAACAGGCGTTACCTGAAGGAGTTGCCTTCTGATAACCCTACGCACACATTAATGACAAACATTAAAATGTCATGGTCATGCACATTACATTTGCAGTAGCACAGGAACCCAGATGTAAATACTAGAATAAAAATTGTTTTTTCTAGTATTTACATGTGTGTAAATTTCACAAGAAGGCCTTTAAGGCAAAAAGAGAATCAAGCACACCGGAGCATGCTATATATTTCTACAGATACAAAAAATCATAAGCTAGTGCCATATTCACAGTGGGATATTTGGGATTTTGCTTACTGATGGAAGTAACTGTTCTGAAGAAAAGATGAAAAGATTTTAGACTTTTACAGTGGTTTCAGACAGGTAGTGCAGAAAGTTTTAGGAACTGTCTGCCAAACATTTTGTGTGGCTGAGATAACAAGACAGAAAGGACATAAGTCAAAGGGAAGATGGTGGGAAGGTAGGAGGAAGAATAAGGAAGAGATTCAGAAATGAGAGGTATCAGTGGCCCATTGGCTCCTCTGCAGGCATTTTGCATTTATTTTATATTAGCATCTAGTATTTAGGCAGATAGAATGTGCATGACATTTATCTCTTCTACCTTAGTTAAGGCAGGATTGATGGAAACACATGTAGACACTTTCTATTGTTTGAATGATTATTTGTGTTATCTTCCAAACAAATATACATCATCAGATCAGTGTAGTTCACTAGAAAACTTATTTTTATAGGGACTAACTTTTCATCTTTTAATTCACTCCAGATTTCCCTTTGAAAATTTGTGTTTCACTGCTTTTCCCTTGAATGCAAGACACTTTACAGTCTGTAACAAAGCACACAGGACAGCTGAGGCATGTGTTGTATACTTTGTATACAAGTAAGTAAGGTTGTGGAGTTTTTTTGTGGTGTTGGAGATGATAAAATTACTGTACTTTTCCAAGGTCAGAACGTGTTTGTGGCAAAGCCCAGAAAAAAAGAAAAAAAGAAATCTAAACCTTTTATCTGTGCTGCAGGTGCTTTTTGTTAAAGAGCTGGAAAGCCTATTGCAAAACTCCTGAAGGTGACTTCCAATGGTCAAAACCAGAATGTCATATGAAAGCATTTCCTCTTTACGTCCTACTGTGTATAATAAAACTGAAAGGCTCGAAGAGTACCCAGTGAAGTGCCCTGACTTTTGCTATGATTTTGTGAAATGATCAGTCTAATCCTTAAAGGTTTGAGCTGATTTAAGTCTCCTGCTTAACTGAATTTCTTAGGGAAATAGAGCTCATGTGGATTACACTATTTGTCTGCTGGTACACTCAAAAAGCCGGCATCACATATAAGGCTCACTAATCAGTGTGCATGTGGGGCAGTGCAGTTTATGACTGCTCCAGGGGCACTTTGGAAGTCATACCAGGGAACCAGGGTTATTGTTTTAGTAGTGTTAAGGCACACAAATCCTTAGAAACCAAGCTTCATCAGTTTTGGTGCTCAAATGTTTCTTCACGTACAAGTTTGGAGCATAAAATCTGCCAAATTAATAAACCTCCATTCCTGAGGAAAACCATGGTTTTCAATGCCTTCTGAATGAGGAAAATAGTTTACTCACTGACTGTTTTTCAGCAACATACTGGAAACACTTGTACAAGTGTTCAATATTTTAAATTCATAAGCTTTTTGGAATCTTTTTACAATAGAAAAAATAAAGTTGTTTGGCAGTGGATGGTATAGAGAGCAGAGATCTTGATCGTCAGTTTTAGGGATGCTTTAATGTGAGAAAATCTTAAACCTTCATACAGTGCCAATAACAGACTTCGTGTGGTCTAGACAGAGTGATGGATGGGCCTTGTGGCCCATAATAGTATTGAAACTCAGAACATCTTGGTATGTGGAGTGTTGCACATTTGGGTTATCACTAAGAGATAAAAAATTTATTGCGCACTTGCTGCCATTTGAAGGAGGCTGAAGCAACTTCTCTGTTTCCTGGAAAGACAATCAAAGAATGAAAGCACATTATTGGAATTTTTCCTTCACCATCACTATCTCCATTCCCGTCATACTCGGCTGTGTTTAGTGGAAATTAACTGCAGCAGAACATCCAGAGAACATCTGATTTCCTGTAAAACATTAATTTTATTTATTCTTCCTACGTGTTTTTCAGTTCTCTCCTCTCCTTCCTAGTCCTATTGACAACAAAAGAAATTGTACAAAAGATCAGCTGTTGGCTTTATGTAAAATATTGCATCAAAATAATGATTCATTGTAAAAAGATTTCACACAATAAACACACTCACAAATACCCAGTCAGGTCACAAAACCAAAAATGTTATCAATAAGGACAAAGGAAGTTGTTATTTTAGTTTTTTGAACAGTCTTGATTCATGTTTCCTGTCATTTTGCTTGGGGAAAGAGAAACAATTATCCTTAAATAAACAATCTAACAGAACTGCCACTGCCAGAAATTCTTTAAATCCTTAAACCAGTATTATCAGGAATAAACCCATAGTTGAAATAAGCTATGCTCTCCTGCTGTCCAAATTCGGTTTCCACATACAGGTTTGCGTGCTACATCTCGCATCATGATCTGATACTATTTTTAACCCAAAGGCAAGAAGCCATTGTTGTAAACCCTGTTTCTGTGGCGTAATTCGTGTAGTGGTTTTGGTGTAGTGGTTTTTGGTAGTGGAAATATGATCACCATATTTCAAGATGATCTCGGGTGGAGTTTCTTGGTTATATACACACACAAGTTGTGCTGTATAATTACTCTGAGGTTTGCTCAGTAGGAAGCAGCCTGGTTGTTGCAGTTTTGTCAGCCCAGAGAGGTGCTTCGTGCTGCTTTCCCAGCTGAAGCCTGTGGCAGCTTGCTCCCTGGGATGCCTAGAGACTGGTGAGATGTTTGTGATCACCAACAGGAGTGCTGGGGATGCTACGTGTCTGGATTCTGACACTGAGTTTGTTCTCTGCAAGGCTATTGGGAAGTGTTGTTTGTCATCTTTTTGTTTATGTTGTTCAAAAAGCCATGAAGATACACAAAGCTAAAAGGTCTTAGTATTTTTTCATGCAGTGTTCGAAATATTCTGTGTGTATGATTCTTCTTCCCTTTCACTTGCTTTTTTTTTCAGTATAGCAGATGTACTCTATTCATGAACCAAAACCAGAAAGACTGGAGGGTGTTATGCTCAGCCTCTCCATGTTGTTAATTTCATATTCAGGAGAGTCAAATGGTTTCCCTGCCTTTGGCCTCTGTTAGAATCATGGAACATTTTGGGTTCAAGGGACCCATCTAGTACAATCCTCTGCAATGAGCAGGGACAACTTCAACTGGATGACACCTGTCAGAGCCACATCCAACCTGACCTAGAACATTGCCAGTAATGGGGCATCCACCACCTTGCTAAGCAATGTGTTCCAGGGTTTTAGCACCTTCAGTTCCTAATACCTAATTGAAACTGACTCTCAGTTTAAAGCCATTCCCCTTGACCTGTCACTGCTGGCCTTTGTAGCAAGTTTCTCCCTAGCCCTCATGTAGGTCCCTGGAAATTGCTATAAGATTTCCCTAGACCCTTCTCTTCTCCAGGGTGAACGACCCCAATTCTTTCAGCCTGTCTTTGTAGGAGGTGTGTTCCAGCTCTCTGATCATCTTTGTGGCCCTCCTCTGAACTCACTCCAGCAGGTCCGTGGCCTTCCTGTGTGTGGGACCTGAGAGGGGCAAGCATCACTGCAGGTGGGGTCTCATGAGAGCAGAGAGGGGAAGAATCCCCTGCCTCACACTGCCGGCCATGGTTCCTGTTCCTGCCTACAAGTGGCTTTCTGGGCTGCAAGTGTACATTGCTGGGTCTTGTCCAGCCTCTCATCCACCAAGCCTTCCTTGAACTTCGTGTTAAGTTCCACCTTAAACTTCATGTTCTCTCACACCTCCTTGGCAAATTTCAAGATCTTCCCATCTGCCTTCTGTAGGTGGGATCTGACCTAGCTTTGCTCATTTGATAAGTGAGAGAGGTGTCAGGACTTCTTCCTTGCAAGTAGGCCAGTTGTTCTTCCTTTTGTCTAAAGTCTCTTTCTCTTATTCCACCATGCAGCATTTCCATTCCCTGTGATTTAGGATATTGTTTTTCCCAAGATATATAAATTGCAAGCATGTAGAGAGTTATCCTAAGGATAATGTAACAAAAAATTTAGTTTAGAAAAATTTACTCACAGTCAGAGGTCACTGAACAGATTTCTTCACCTTGTAAGATAGAACTCATGGAAACTAAAAATTCAGAGTTCACAGTTCAAAGCTTTGTTTATGTCGTATAATGCAAAGTAATTCTCTGTGGGAACAGATTTATTGATGCATTTTGCCCCGACTGTGTTTTGTCATATCCCAGGAAATACGTATACATGTATAAAATCAAATCTTGGAGGAAATACTTGATCTGTTTAAATTTCTTTCTAATGAGTATAGGGCAGTTAAGTGGAGCCAGGGGCTTTTCAAAGATGAAGTCAAGCTTAATGAAAAGATGAGTTCACTTGTAATTTCTTCAATGACTGCAGATAGTACTGAAGCAGAAAACACGATTTGCTTGGATTTTAGCAGTGTTTGGAAAACCAAAGGTTTTGGTATGCCTGTTGCCTTCCTGCCCCTGATCAGTCTTGTAAAACTCAGGTTTCTTTTCCTAGAGATTCTCTCTAACCAACTGGTATCCCTAATTTTATAAGAGTCTTAAACAAATTACTAGGTTAAAAGCACCTATTTTTTAATGAAGTTACCTGGCAGTTGATTGTAACAGATACAAAAATAAACATTAAGTAAACCCCTCCTAAATTATTTCAGTGCAACAGAATAAATCCTTACGTCACTTGCAGTAAGCAAGCCATGTGCTTGGCTTTGAGTTCCCACTATCCTAATTTTGGGATTGTTGAATTTAACAACTGCTTGCTAGCTGGTGCATGTTAAAGGTGTCCTTTCAAGGAGATTGTTGTAATTGCTGTCTGCTCCGCTCTGAGCAGAGGAGAGAAAAAAGTTTTATCACTATCACTAACGAGACACCAGAATGTGAAGCAATCTTGGATTTTGATACTACAGCTGTGATGTGATAAGAATGCCACCAGCAAACAGTTGCATGTGTTTTAACACGTTGCTGCTTCTCATCTGGGAAGTGGTACTGTGTCCTTGGTGGATGCTACCGTTACCAAGGTGGCCAGCCTAAAGCAGCAGGGAGAAGATAGGATCACTCAAACAACCCTGTTGTGGTGCACTGAGAGGCTGAAATCCTTAGAAACTATTAGTTTTATTATCTGACCACATGATTAAATGCCATAGAGAGAAAAGTGGATCTGGACAAACCTTTTCACATCTGGTCGCATCATCTCACATGGGTGAGATGTAAACTCTGGTAAGGAAAGGAGACTGTAAAATGGGAGGGGAATAGCATGGAGACTCTTCCTGGAAGCTGAGTAAGGAGAGGGATGCTGGGAGAGAAGGACAAGTTCTTGGTTTTCCCCTATGGGTATGTTTCAGCTCCATTATTTCTCTACATAGCCATTGGAGTAACCCCTCTCCAACCCCTCTTGGAAACTATTTCTCACCCTAAATAAACCAAAGGCTGTGTGTGTCCTACTTAAATACTAAAGAAAAATTATGACTCAAAGGTATATATTAGCTCCACACCTTGGTCCTTCCTGCCAGATGAAAGTCCTCTTGTTGGCTTTTATAGCCATAAAATTAAGTGCCTCAGCTCTGTCTCATCTCTGACCTGCCCATCCTTGACTTCGAAAATTAGTTAAAACAACAAGGTCTGGGCTGAAATAAATTATTAGACGCCCCCTGCCACTCTCCCCTCCAAATTCTACCTGTCTTATAAACCTGTAGATAGAGTCTCATCAGGCTAAGCTAAAGCCATCACCTAGGAGACTGGTTTGGGTTGGAAGGAATAAAGCTGTCTCTTAATGTTTCCAAGAAAAGCAGTTAAGAGCTTGAGGCAGGACCGAAAACACAGTAGAATCAGAGACATGAAAACAGTGCACATTTTTATCTCATGACAAGGACAGGTTGATGACCTCCTCTGTTACAGAGGAAGCTTCCTGTGTTGGCTGCCAGGGTGGTTTTCCCCTCTCAGTTTTTAAACTGATGGTGATTCTGATGTCTGAAATGACTGCAATTCCAGGTACATTACCAAAACACTTGGTTAAAAGTCAACAGAATGTGTCATTTTGGGCACACAACCAAAAGGAAAAAGAAATCTGTGCATGATTGAAATTCTGTGCCATGCTCTGAAGTTAGCTATAAGCACAGTTAATAGAAAATAAATTAATTTATCTGAGCCTTGAGTTATCCCTATACAATCTTCATATACTCTTCTTAAAAATGTATGCTAACTTTAAGAGAAGGAGAAGAAGACAACTTCAGTGTCTCCTCTTTCATGTGTATTTAGTATGGTTCCTTCAATGCTGCTTTATAAATCACTCTTTTCACAGCTAGAGAGTCTCACCTGTCACCTGATGCCCATAAGAACTGACCAACTCCACTTCTGTATGTGTAACACATAAATATCAGAGCAAAGCAAGCTGTTTGGTTTCATTTTATTTTTATCATCAGTTCACGAGGTGGTGCTGGTTTGGGGGTGCTACATGTGCTGTCCAGCTGGGGACCTGCTTGCACAGGGTGGCCTCTGAGCCCGAGAGGTGTCCCATGAACCTGGCTGCAGTGTCTCCAGAAGCAGTGCTGTCACCTCATTGATGGCCACGGTGTGGCTGGGGAGGGACACAACTGCCTTGCGAGACGATGGCTGGCACGCCTCATGTCACAGGAGAAGGTCAAGGGGGAGTGTGACAGTAGCTTGCCTCTTTCCTGTGTCTCTCTCTAGTGCAAGGAGGTGGCTGAGGACGTGCCCTGGGCAGAGGGTGCTGCTCTGGCTGCCCCTGGGCTGGATGTCTGCTGTTGACTGGCACCTCATAGTTGTCTTATTTATGGCAGGCTCATAGAAACTTAGCTTGTTTTCTTCTTGCAGGCTGGTTCTTCATGCACTAAGTGAGCAGGAAGGAGTTAGCCTAAGCAAAAATTTCTGTAGAGCTGTTGCAGAGCTGTTTGGTTGCCAGTGGCAAAATGCCTGCTCCTGGTGGTACTGCCAGTGGAGCTCTGCCACCAGCAGGTTTTGCTATGGGGGCAAATACACTTTGTCTCGATGCTTCCAGGTCCCAAGAAGACAAGTTGCACTGGAATTCCAGTAATACACTGTCAAAGCCATTGGCCTGGATCTTTAAGCTGAAATTTCTAAGCACTTGAAACCCACCCAGTGGGGTAGCAGGCTGACTTCTCATGGTTTTCTGCTGAGGCTCTATTTTACTTTTCCCCTCTGGCATGGTTCTGTATGGATCAAATACCAAAAGACAGTTTGAAGTATAAACACAGGAAAAAATTCACATGGAGAAGAAATATAGAACTTATGGAAGCTACATGATTTGGTTTGGAGATGGTCCACTATGCCAACAAAGTTTAATGAATATTGCATTTTGCTTTGTTCGTAGGAGGAGGATGAGTGTAAGTCATCTACCACTTTTCTTTGTGTCCGAGACAAATCCACATGTTTTGAGATCATAATAATAAATGTTCAGTAGGCACTGTGCCATCCCACTCCGTTTTTTACTGTAAAATAAAAAGGTCTTTACATTGCACCTGTTATTCTTTCAAAATAATTTAACTTATTTATTTAATTCCAATAGAAAACTCCTTATAATAAAGTTTTATGTTTTAGCTAAATAGATTAATGAAGATTTCAAGCCTGGTTTGTCAGTGAGTGACTTGCATACCAAGTCAGAATTGTAGAACAATAGGGTTATTTAAACAGGAAAATATGCGGCCCTGATTTTCTTGTAGCTATACTGATTAAAGCTTGTCTGCATGCAAAATATCACATAGCTCTGTATTTTTCTGCACTGACATCTGATTTCTAACATTGTGTGATTGTATACATACATATATGGAATAGAGATTCCTTTCTAAAACATTTGGTTTATGAAGGTACCACAAATGACTTTTTATGGTGTAATTCCCCTTTAAAATAGTTCCCATTGAAGGCAACTATTAATAGTCCATGACATCAGGGGCGTCACACTTGCAACTTCAGATAATATATGTATACTCCCTGCAAAACCCCTTCCTGTTTTGTTTTCAGCATTGGTTATGTTACTCATTAGTATCTATTTTTGTTGTGAAACTGTCTCTCTTACATCTACAAATACTTTCTTTTTCTGTAGGGAAACGGATTATTTGCATATACACTAAGTAAAACGGATAAAGACTCATTTTTTTTTAGTTAGGCTCTGACTTTAAAAAGCTTGTTATAAAACCTGTTTTTATATTACACTTATGGATAGCAATTGCTTTTCAGGTTATTTGTTTTTTGTTAGTTGAAAACCACGAAACAGGGTAGTGATTTTTTTTTCCCCTCATAAGCTAGTCCTATTTTCTTTATGTAGAATTACAATGAAACTGTTAGTTATACACTAACTCAGTGTTTTCACTTGCTGTTAATGGTATTTTGTTTGTAGGATGTGAGCAATCTTTTCACCGGTCACGCTATTACTTTTTTACCCATCTATGTCAAAAATTAATTAGTAATTTCAGTTAATGCAGAGTGGCTTAGTCATTTCTGAAGTATTTCAAGTCACTGCAAGGATGACACAGCCATGTCAGTAATTAACTATGCCAGCCTTTATTCTTATTCTGGCTAGTAACTCAACTAAAAGTTTCCAGTGATACTGCATTTTGACATCTCAAAGGCTCAGCTATTCCCCCAGCCTGGAGGTATAAAAGCATCAGTTAACAGTGTCCAAAAAATTAGTTGGACCCGTTCAGTTTTGTGCTTTATATCAC
Source organism: Leptocoma aspasia (assembly GCA_013399835.1). Classification (NCBI taxonomy): domain Eukaryota; kingdom Metazoa; phylum Chordata; class Aves; order Passeriformes; family Nectariniidae; genus Leptocoma; species Leptocoma aspasia. Next base: position 599,831 of record VXAX01000708.1, read on the forward strand.
AGCTATCCAAGAAGAAAGCAAATGGGGAGAACTTAGCTTGTGCCTTGTCTGGAATTGTGTGACAATGTGAACTTTTTTTTTTGTTGGCTCAGAAAGAAAACCAATCAATCTGGGTTAAGAGATTCAGGGATTTGAGCTGGGTAGCAATTTTAGCATGACTCACAACACTTCATAAAATTAGCTGGCCAAGAAGATATGCTTCTGTGAAACTGTGAAGTACCTGGGCTCAAGGTATAGCTGGAAGAGAAATCATTTTGACAGAAGAGCTCATAAAAGTCCAGCTCACGTCTTTTGGTGATGGCAATTGAAAGAATCATCAGTATTGATCATCTCAAGTCCTTATAGCCTGAGCTCCTGCACAGTGCCACATCACCTTCAGCTCCTCTTTGCTGTGGAGATCCTGGATAAGCAGAAAAGTAGGGGCAAATGCTGAAGAGCAGATGGAAGCAGGAGTATAGCCAGCTGTCCACAGACCATCAGTGATTGTCCAGCGTGTAAATCCGGGCCCCACAGTTTAGGATTTAATACTCAAGAAGTGGAGTGCTTGGAACAAGCATATCTTAACATTTACAGTTAATTAAATGTGTCGAGAAACATAATTTTTCTCACCAATTTTGTGATGTCTAAGGGAAAATAATTTTGTTGTAATCAGTTTTGCTCGTTTATGCAATCACATTATAACTTGCATGGAGACAGTAGGAAATGGGATAAAAATACAATGGGATGTTTGTAGCTGAAGTTTCCAGAATTTTTGTGCATTTTAATGTACTAAGTCTAGTTTTCATAGTTTAAAAGAACACCTCCCCCTAGATACAAGCTGGCCTCATCATTTATCTGAAGGGAAGATGACTAATCTTTGTTGTAGCTCTGTCTCTTCACCGGTGGAGGCTACTTCAGTGAAGCTTGTTTTTGTTTTGTTGTGCCAGCAAGGAGTAAGTTCCAAACCAGATGCTGCTTTTGCTACTCTGCTATTGGCAGCTGCCCTGCTCTGCTCTGCTTCTGAACTTACTGCCCTGCCATTTTCCCTACACCTGCATGAATGACCTGGTTTCCTTCATCCTCCCTCTCTCACCACTCCCCTCCTTGAGATAATTGCCTTTTGCTGTTCAAGTGCTGTGATGCTGAGCACAGGGGCTGAGAACAGGAAGAGTTTTCTTGCTGAGCTTCATCTGTGGCATATCAAATACTTGTGTGATGGAGGCAAAGTAGCAAAGGGGGCAGCTGCAGGAGGAAAATATAGGAGCTGGAAGCAGAGGGAAGGTAGTGAAGAGAGTAGTGATGGAGGCTCAAGCTATTTCATACTAGAACAGAACATGGAGGATAAAAATCTAACCACAGAAGGAGAATCGTTTTCTACTTGTAAAGTTTTCCAGAGAATTCCCCATTTTCAGTACTGCTCTAGAGCCTAAAAATATAGCTCAGAGCCCTGGGTGTTTCTTGAGTCTTGTCTAGGATTGGCCACTGCTGAGAATATATGCATCTGCTTTTGCTGGGAAATGCTCTGCTAGCTCAAGTGGCATTAAATGTGACATGGCTCTGGTTTGCCTAATCCTGTTGTAACCCTGTTGGATGAGCACCACAGGGATCAACAAGATTCCACATGTTGGAACAGCTATGTTTTTTATTATTATTATCCCCTCCCTCCCTAAATGTGTATATAAATAATATATAAATATATAAAAACTGTATATACAAAATTATATAAATTATATATATATATTATATAACTCTAAAATTACATATAACACCCAGTGTTAAATAGATGAATCCTAAGTTTGTACTTATTCTGAGAGGAAAAGAGTATATGATGGCAATTCAAGCCAAGCTGTAATATAAAGGGATAATTCAGCAAGGAGGCTAAATTAAAGTTGCACAAGTTGTTTTTTTTTTTTTTCCCTTAAATTAATCTGATGCAGCATAATTATCTGAAAATAACTAAAAGCTCAGCTGTGAGCTTTTATACACTCTGGAAGAAATGCCCGTATATAATTTTTCACAGGAAAGTACTGAAGGCAAAATGCCAGCAATGATTGCATGAAGTACAAAGTAAATTTATTTCACCATAAGAAAACTGTAGATTAACATTTAAACTTCCTTCTGTTTTTCTGCACCCTCTGTACTCTGTTATATCTGTATTTCTTATCTGTGGGTGTGGTGCATTTCCTACAGCAGGAAAAGTTCTTGAGCGTTTGGTGTCATGTGGCCCAATTAGATATTCTGCTACTTGGCCTCTGTGAATCACACCCTTAGGTGTGGAACAGGGAACTGCAGGATTCCCAACCTCTCTTGGACATAGGGACAGCTTAAAGAGTGAAATTTTAGTATCGACAGAATGAGCACCATCATCATTAAACACTCAGATCTGAAATTACATGGGTACTTTGAGTTTAGATTTTTTGCTCCCTTCCCCTCCAACGTGAAGAAATGACTTTTTTTTTTTTTTTTTTTTAAGATGATATTTTTCACAAGCAGAAGCCAGCAAGGTTTCAGGCATCAGCTGCTATGCGAACTGCTCTCCCCAGACAGGTTAATTTGGGAGGGCTTTGATGAGTGTCACATCTAGCGCCTTGCTGCCGGCACTTTTACCTGGCCGGGGCTCGGGTGGCAGCTGTGGCTAGAAGCTGTCCGGGGACCCAGAGCAGCCCGTGAGGGTGTGCACTGCCCGGGAGCTGCCAGCCGGGGTTTAGGCAATCACCTGCAGCCGAGCTGAGCCTCGGGTGGGAAGTAGGAAGTGCTGTGCTCAAGCTTCCTGTAGAAATAAAAGCAGCTTTGGCACAGCTGCTGCACGCAGGCTGTGACGCGCGGTTAAGGTGCAATGGCAGCGCGCACTTAATGGCAGGGAGGGGATGGTTTCCCGGCGTGGCACAGGGGCTGGGGGACGAGTCCTGCTGCAGTCCTTAAAAGCGTGCGCCTGTCAGAGGGCCAGAGAAGAGGAAGGGCGTGTGAGAGCGATCTGCTCCGCTGCGAGCTCCGGGGCTCTGTGACATCGTGGTTCCTGGGAATGCCCGAGTCCGAGCACAGCCACTGAGAAGTCACACACGCGCACACAGCTGGCAGGGAGTGCTACTCTCCTTTCAAGGTATGTGGAAATACAGCTTTCTGTCTGGTTTTTTCCTTAAGAGCAACGGATACCCTAAAAGAAGAAAAAGCCAGCATTTGCTTCTAATGCAAGAAAGTGGAAAAGACTAGAATGATTAAATAGCTAAAATAAATGTTATTTGCGTTTTGGCTAAAATCAAACTATGTGGTGCTTAGAGCTGAGGCAGAAGGAAACCTTGGTGTCCTGACTGTTAAAGGCTGAAAATAAATGGACATCGAGTACTTCACAAAAGGGTGAAATGACTTTTGTCAGTGTAACTTTTGCAGAAATGTCTGCGTGAAGTGTTTAAAAATGCTGGAGAATTAGGATATATCTGTGTGAAAGGCAATTGCTAAAATGGCATACTGTCAGTATGTTTTAGTTTTAACAGAAGAAGTTCTTTCATACTGAAAAAATACCTGATTAAGCTGGAGGAAGCCTGAGTTTAAAATGCTGATACTTCCTGCTGGTTTAAAGGCGTTTCTTCTGCCACAGTCTCACGCAGCTGGTATCAGGAAGGAAAAAATACATTCATCTGTATTGCAAATGTGTTAACTTCTAATCCGTGTTAATGTACACTTCTAATCTGCTCAGGGTTTAGGGTTATGTCGTTTATGTAAGCACATACAAAATCTACCATCCTTCAGTTTTCTAGTTTGCATTTAAAATTTCTTTGACACTGAAAATAGACAACTGCATTTACTGGAATGTTTGCACTGCTTTCTCATCATAAGGCTTTCTCAGTGCAAAGCAGCTTTAGTAATGAAGATGTTTCAGTCTAGTTTATTTTAAACCTCTGTGTTTTCTGTTATACAAAAGCACTCTGCTTCCTAACTGCATACAGCAATGTCAAATGTATTCCTTCAGAGAGTACTGTAAGTTGTAAAATATCTAGAATTACTATGGTAGAGAAAGCATTGCAGGGTGACTTTCAATCCTCTTGGTCAATAGATGCCGAATGCTTTAAAGAAGTAAATTTTAGCAGAGATACAGGCCGTGACTGAAATACCCCCATGCAGCTTTCCAACTGCCTGGGAGCAGGCAGAGCAATCTGATACGTTTGGCTGCCCTCAGCCTGAAGGGCAAGTGGGCTCGGTTAAGGGCAGGCACTGGGTTTGGGGTTCCAATGTTTACGGAAACAGACGTTTCAAAATCCTGTCCTTACATATTTTTCAAAACAAATACGTTGTCCTGATGCTTGTCCTGTGTAGGACTTGTCTGTGCCTGATTGTGAGTGGGTGTCTGGGTTGTTGCTTTAACATGAAAGTGGCTGAAACCCTTCCATCAATGAACATAAGCTATTTTGGAGAAAGTACTGCACGTTGATAAGGGCATGGCTGCAGTTATGCTGCTGAAGGTAATGCTTTAGATTATGGATTGAGAAGTGTGTGTTTGCAGAGGGTCTGAAGCTGTCGTAAAGTGGAGGTATTATTTCAAACTAAACCAGAGCTACTCCAGAGCCAAGCCAGTAAGATGAGAATCAGACTCCTTTTCTCCCATGCATCTTACTGGCTGATGGGGATATTTCACACAAAGTCCTTTCTGCTCACACAAGGAAACAGAAACCTCCCCAGGCTTCATGTGGAACTAGCATTTGGCAACCTGGAATAGTTTGTTCCCCATGCTGGAGTAAATTCTGCATGCACCTCGCTGGTGGTCGTGGGCTCCTTTCCCGCAGATGTGACATTTTGGTGATTCTGTTTGTGTAATAGCATGCCTTGGGGCAAAAGTTAGCAATATAAATAGCAAACAATATGGAATTTTTTCTCTCTAGCTAGGTTCTTAGATTGCACTCTAGTCTCTAAATGCTTCATAAGCTTTGTAGAAATAAATAGTGTGGAAGTGGTTGTCTGGCCTTTCCCTTTTGGTGGAGGAAAGTATGTACTTGTCCATATTATTATTGTGAGTTTAAAGTGCAACTATGAGAAGCAGCAAGCCACTCCATAGGGAAACAAGCAGTGCTAATGCTTAACCTGGTTTGCAGCTCATTAGTATGCCTGTGATAATATCTGTGGTGTGAGCCTGAGCCCTGTGCCTGCAGTTCACCCTGTTCAGACCTTTCAGTGACTTCCATTGGTGATACCCAGTGGAGTCTGTTGCTTTGATGTAGCTCGAAAGGACTGCTACAGACTTGCTGTCCCTCTTGTGGAGTGGGGAGTTTTCTTGAATGTGCTGGAAACTTCACAGTGCCTATAGGTTCAGATCCATAAATATCTCCTGGGCTAGTAGTACTGTGATATCTGAGACCATAATTACAGCTCTGGGCCCATGGATATCTCAGGCACACGTGAACAAAATACTGTGGCAGGCTGCCAGTGTCACTGTGAACTGAGTCCATCAGACCTCCTTGCATATCCTAAAGCAGACATTGCCTTCAGCTTCGTGAGGCTGAAAGTGATTCTGGAGCTCTGCTCTGGTACTTGCCCAGATCTGGTACAGTTCCCTCCTTCCTCTGGTTTCTCCATGCCAAAGCATGGAGTCTAATGCACTTCACAAATTCTCTTCTTTGCCCTTGCATCCATTCAATTTGAAAACTAACCTTCTTTTGGTTTGCAAAGGGAAGCATTGAACAAAACAAGAAAGAACAGGTCCAAAGGGAAAGACAGCAATGATATTAAGCTCAGCCTCTAGCATTCTGTATTTCTGCTGAAGCATAGCTGAGCTCTGGTGCTAGAATATGAGCCTTCTCACTTGACAGAGGCACAGGTCTGAGGGCCATCGTACACTGCAAATTTACCTAGTCTTGGACAAACATTTACAGAGATGCTTGTGCCAAATAACTTTGTGCTGATCAGTATGAAAATAGTGTTCTGTGTCACTTCTAAATGGTTTCGGCTCAGTGGGAACTGAGTGGGCTTTACATTCATGAAGTAGGTCACTGCTAGGAGATACTAAAACACTAAAAAGACAAAAATTTATCTCAAATTACAAAGGTCCTTATCCTTCCCTTCCTGCTGAAGTAGGGCTTTTCCAAATCCTAGTCTTCCAGGAGGAACAGAGGTGCCAACTAGAAATTTCTAGGCTCTAGAGCATAACTAGGTTAACTGTATTGCAAATATACTTTCAAATTAAAAATGTAGCTATGTAAAAAACCACTTTTGGAGTTTACTAGATCTCTTTGTATGTATTGGTACTTGTGCGCAATGACATATGCGTTTATAATTTCTGCTTTCTTTTATTCTATTATAATAATGAAAAAAATGTCATGAGTTGCCCAAGATCTGGGTGGTTTTTTTCTATATTTTTAGGAGAATCTGCTCAGCCCACAAGAGAAAACCCGTAATATGTTGTTAGAAAGGTCACCAGTTTACCTTCTGCTTTGAGTGTCCTTGCAAGCACAGTTCCAGTTTTGGTGGAGTTTGGGCTAACTTAGCTATGGGACCTACCAGCATCCTTGCTCCTTCTGAGTGAGTCAATATCTCTGGCATCCCAAAGCCAGCCAGCACCAGGCACAATGATTTGGGACACATAAATCTGACTTTTAGGTCCATGCACACTAGAACCAATTCCCTGCATGGAGTTTTTTTCCTGTGTATTTCCTGAGCTTGTTGTAGACACAGCCACCATGGGTACTTGTTGTACATGCTTTTTGTTGCAAGGAGAGACAAGAGAGCACAGAATCATGGAATGGCTTGGGTTGGAGGGACCTTGAAGACCATCTAGTTCCAACCTATCTGCCATGGGCAGGAACACCTTCCACTAGACCAGGTTGTTCATAGTCCTGTCCAATCTGGCCTTCCAAGGATGAGGCATTCACAGATTCTCTAGGCAGTCTGTTCCAGTGTCTCACTACCCCTCTGAGGAAAGAATTTATTCCTAACACTTAATGTAAATCTCCCCTCTTCTAGTTTAAAACCATTCTGCTTATTCTGTCACTACCTACCTGTGTAAAAATTGCTTTCCCTTTTTTTATAGACCCCCTTTAGCTACTGGAATGCCACACTGATGTGTTCCTGGAGCTTTCCCCTCTCCAGGAGGAACAATCTCAGCTCTCTCTCGGCCTGTCTTTGGAGGAGGGTTGTTCCAGCCCTCTGATCATCTTTGTTGCCCTTTCCTAGATGGGCTCTAACAGGGCCATGTGCTTCCTGAGGACCCTAGGGCTGGATTTAGGATTCCAGATGGGGTCTCAGCAGAGTAGGGGGGCAGAATCCCCTCCTTTGATCTCCCGCCCACTTTGCTTTTGATGCAGCCCAGGGTGTGGTTGGCATTTTGGACTGCAAGCACTGATGTTGCTGACTCCTGTCCAAGTTGTCTTCCACAAGAATCCCCAAGTCCTTTTTGGCAGAGCAGCTCTCAAGGAGTTCTTCTCACATTCTGTACCCATGTCTGGGATTGCCCTGACCCAGGTGCAGCACTTTGCACTTGGACTTGTTGAACCATTTAGTTCGTACGCGCCCAATTCTCTAGTTTGTCCAGATGCTGGTTAGGAGACAGAATACAGAATCACTTTTTATTAGAAGGAAAAATTACCATTTTACTGTCATGCTCATGCTTCTGCCCTTTAATTGAGACTGTCAGTATTTGTGTCTGTTGCAAACATTTCTGCCTTTTGCTTTGTTGTAAAAATGAGGAGAGGATGGAAAGTAGAAGGCATGAATCATTACTCAAGGAGTGGATGTTGTCTGGATATCTGACAGAAGCTTTGATGGTATTCATGTTTGGTTATACAAACTGTTGAATTTTCAGATAGACAGGAATGAAACTTGCAGATCTGAAAACATTTATGTGTTCTATATATTTGCAAAAAGGAAAAATCATAGGAACAGAAGAGATGTATCTGTTTTTAGGGACTGAAATGATTCCTTCGGGGCTACCCCTGCTTACACTCTTACATACTGTGTGTTGCTGTGGCGTAGGGGAGATTTCTTTGCATATGTGTATATATAGCCGCAAATAGTTTAAAATTGCACGCTCTAAATCCCTATGTACATAGAAGGAAAAATACATTTCATGACAACTAGAATCCAGACTAATCCTTTGCATGCAAAGAAAATTCCAGAATTAAGTAGAAGCAGTGACACGCAGGCTGGCACTGGTTATGCCTGAGCAGTAGATGGGAGAGTTCGTATGTTCTGCCTGTGATTAATTTTTGAAACATACTGATGTAGGTGAGGAGATGATGAAGGAAAACAAGCCAGTCTTCCCCCCCCACCCTTGAAAAAACCAGGAGGTTACAAAGCTGTAGTCATTGGGGAAATGGAGCTGATCCTGTGGGCTGTTTACCATTGCACTCACTGGAACATTTTTCACAGCAGCGGGCCCTCTGCCAACCACTGATACTGGAACTCTTCCCCATGGGGTTTACCCATTTTAGGGCTAAGATAACATCCACGGGGCCAGCAATAACTTGCTTGCTGAAATTTTGCACAATGGAGAAGATGCAATCTTGCACCCTCTTGACCTCTCCACAGTTGCACTGATGATTTCAGTGGTGGGGATTCTTCATCACAGTTTCCACAGAAAATCTGTGGGAAAGGCCGTCATGCCCTTTGCCAGGAGTGAAGTAGAAGCCACATACATGTACATAATTTAGACAATACTACTATGAGGACATGTATTTTTAGGATTGGTCAATGTTTTTGTTGCAAATACCTGAGCAGTGTGCATGGCTTGAGCAATTTCAACCCCTTGTTAACTTTGCTTATCACATTTCGGGAGGATGGACCAGCAAATTAAGGAAACATACACTTGTGAAGAGTAGAGAAGAAGTCAAGAATTGTTCTCTTTTCTCCAAATCCTGCAGCAATGAGGACAAAATGCCTATTTTGCCTATGGGCATTAGTTGTCACGGTCATAATTAAAAGACCAGCTAGCAGAAAGTTTCTAGAAAAGTTTCAGTAAGACTGTCATCCTATAATGTAACAAGTCTATGAGTTCTTTTCAGTTCTCCTTACTCATTTGTCTGAGAGTTTGGGAGGTGGGGCAGCTTCTTTCAAAGGTAAGCTCCCAGTTGCTTATCTTTGCACACATAATGCACAGGTCCATTGAAAAACACTCCTTTGGGAACACTCCCATTGGCAGGACTTCGACTGCGTGGCTAAGATCATGTAGAGACTAGCCAGTTGTTACCAGATGCTGAGGCACTTGAGGCTGAAATCTCATATGTTTACAGGTTGCTGTTCTCCCTTGTAATTATTTCTGTAATGAATGTTGAAATTTGGAATTGAAGTGAGGAGTGATGAATGCAAACCTCTAACTGCGTTTGGTGGACACTTCTGGTTTATTACATGTCTTAGACCAACATCTAGATTTCTAAGTAGTTGCATCGAGCCCCTGAGAAACTAGCTGTGTTCCTTGTGTTTGGCACAGTACAGGCAAAAATCTTCTTGTGAATGCTTGGAGCCTGAAGCACAGAGATAGAAGGAGGATGTGGAAAATAGGATGGGAGAGGGAAGGGCAGCAATGAGACAACATTGTGTTGTGTGATAGACAGTGTCATCAGTCAAACAGCTTTTTTACTCAGGTTTAAGAAAACGTCATATTTGTCTTACACTGTTAATAAAATGCAGAGCAAAATAGATAATGTGTGTTAAAAACGTTTATTTATAAAAACAGGAATATACAGTTGTTTTAAAAATACATGGCTGTTAAAGTTAACCAAGAGTGTAAGACTAATTGTAGTTGAAGGTATTTTTGCTGTTCCAGCGTAGTTTGCATCTTCTTTTCAGTAGCATGTATGTGAGGCCTATCAGAAGTTAGGGTTTCAAATTCAAAGCCTGGGCACATGGGGCTCCTCCACACTGGAGCAGTAGGCAATATGGAAGGAATTGCCTGCAGCAGAATTCCTCCCAGGATCTCTCTCCCAGCATGCTGGGCTCTTGCCTTTTGCCATGCGTGGGCTGGGAAAGAGGGAGATGAAATGTGAATACCGAGAGTACAAGCAGAGAGACGCTAAGTCGGGATTGTTACTGGAGTTTACTTCTCCTTTTTGCCTCTGCAGATCTGGCCCGAGCTAGAACTTGTCCTTTCCTCATTTCCAGTTGCCTTTGGAAGGACTCATTGAGGAGCTGGCAGAGGAGTGGTTTAGGGATACACTCTGACTAGTTTAATTACCAGTCATGAAAAGCAGTAGTAATAGTTACTTCAGTAAATGTGTTTAGTTTCAAAACATCTCATGTCCAGGTCCAAACCTCTACTGGTGTTTCTTGCCAAATTTCAGCATAGTCAGTAGCTGTTCATGTTGTTTTCTTAATGGCAAAGGCTTATGTTAGAGATAGTGACTTCCCCAAGGTCTAATCCTCAGATTTGACTCCCAGTCTTTGATTCACTGACTGTCCTTGTAGCTAAGACTTGGAAGTTACCACTGGGTAAGCTTTCTAAGTCATTGAGATACATTTGGATCAAGGGCAGTTTTCAATTTTTTAATTGTTTTGTTTTGGTTACCTCAAATAACATATTTACTGTATAATAATAAGAGGTGTATTTGACTGTAAGATTAGATAGGGGCAGATTAAAATATTATATGTATTAGTTTTGTTCACTGAGCAGTCACACACAAATTGTTATAGAAGGAAAATCACCTTATTCTGTTACTTCTGGTGATGTAAATCTAAAATCGTTAAAAGTGCTTTTCAATGCTTGCAATGAAAAAAGTCTGTAGGATTATATTCTTACTGTAGGACCATATTCTTGCAAGTATGCACTTTCTGTGGCTTGATAAAACTAAATGACAGAGATGTTAAAGGTATCATCTTATTGCAAGCACTGAAAGAAAGATTCTCAGATCACCCCTTCTAAAAATAAACACATGTTAATTTTTATTTCTTTTCAATAGATTGTTTTCAGTACATTTTGCAGAATTCGGTGGAGGATCAGTTTCATTGTTCCTGTCAGTTGAGTTGTTCCTTGGCTTCTGGCAAGCTCTGCATGCTTCTTTTGACGCCAGGAGGTTTCTTGCTGGCCCTTTGGAGGCCTGGCTTTGTGTCACATCTCTGTTTGCCTTGACCTGCTTGCCTTGCAGTCAGGACACTGCTTGCTCCAGATACAGCTTTGGCAGTCTCCAGCCAGAGGACCCCGAGAGTCCAATTAGTTTCTTGTTAGAAGAAGAGTGCAAACGGCAATCACATGAAGCTGGTCCCTCTGTTTTCCACTGCTTTTCCACTGCTTTCACTTTAACAATGTGTGTTTCCAAATATCTCCTAAAAATCCTTTATGTTAGAGCAGGCCAATGTTGCAAACGTCTTCTGAGCACACCCTATCTAAACTGTAAACATTGCAGCTCAGGGATTTAGCATATCCCAACGTTTTGTTATCTGATAACAAAAATAAACATTTTTTTCTGTGTCAAAGGCACATTGTTACATCTGACTTTCTATTCGTGTTTCAGCAGAGACAGCTAGCCAAGTTATCAACCCATTGACCTCTCAAAAGCTCAGTTCCTTTTACTTAATAAATGCCACAGTTACCAAAAGCGTTCATGTGGTCTGAAAGAAAGATCAATCATTTTTCATTTTGAAGAATGTGTTTTTATTTAATAGTGGTATATTACCTCTTATCAACAGGATGTTAAAAGTAAAGGGTACTAAACTAGTTTGGGTGGAAATTCCTTGTAGCTTAGCATTAACATATGTTGCATAGTGTCATTAAGAACAGAGGATGTTATTTAGAAAAGCTTTAGATTTTAATCTCAGACCTGGTAACCAGTACTTGGAATTCCACCTGGTATAATTTTGTTGTTTGAGTATGTTTTGGAAATATTTGGAAATGTTTGATGCCAAAACACTCTAGTTCTCTTGTGTGACTGCGCTTTGTTTCACTCCATTTTGTGCTGATTAGCTTTGCTGAGCACTGTGACCAGGATGAACATAAAACCTTAGGAGAATCCTGCTGGTGACCTCTCCTGCAGGACCAGACCTGTCACCATAAGCCTGTGCCTGGGGCCAGCACCATCCCGCTGCTCAGGCACAGCAAGCCTGATACATCTGGGTCACCCCAAGACTGAAACCCACAGGCCTGCCCAGCACTCACATCCAGTAGATCTGGTGCAGGAAGCTGTGCCTTTCCAGCCTGCCAGTGTTGATAGAGCTGTGTCCTGAACTTTGATATGTCCTAGTTTCCAGCACAGAGCTGAGTGAAAGTGGTGGCTTCTGCAACATGGTCTGACCTCACCCCATGCAGAATGGCTTGCTCCCAACCTCATGGATTCAATGAGTATTGCCATTGTGTGGCTCCTGTCAGTATTGGAAACAGTTGAATACCATGTTTTGATTATGCATTTCAGTTTAATAGCAGGCTAAGTTATTTCTCTTTTAGTTGACATGTTTTTATCTTTAAGCGATCCAAAAGTGCTTTTCCTAGCTCCCTTCTGCTGTGAGTAGAAGCATTTATTTCTCCATTATCTTGTGGATTCCCTGTTCTTGAACTCTCCTGTTTTTTAAGAGTGGAAGGGGAAAAATCCCACTTTTTTCCCCTCTTGCCTGTTCTCAAGCAGTATTGCAAGGAGGTCGGTAAAGGATTCCCACAATTGCAGAGTCACATCTGTTTCAGAAAAAAAATATAAATTCTGCTTTATTCAGTTAATATGCATGGTCTTCTTGCAAAAACCCCCACCTCCCTGAGGACATATTGACATAGGGTCACTAGAAGTTGCTGTGAAGAACTGATGTTCTAAATTGTCAGTTATTCATACCTCACAGTATTACAGTGCAGTAGACAAGTTATCCGACAAGTGTACTCTCAAAGCCTCGTAGAGACTGATATATGTGTGTCCTAGTGGTGTTTTGGTTTATTAGAATGTTTTGGGATGATTGGGTGCATGTGATGTTTGGGAAGCTGTTCAATGTGTATTTTAAATATTCTAAAGTGCTGGTATGAAAATTCCTGGTAGAAATTCCAGATATTCTGAATTACTATAGTCTGTCCCTTAACTTTTTTTTTTTTTT
>VXAX01000708.1:619662-673676 GCA_013399835.1 Leptocoma aspasia
TATATATATATATTTTTTTTTTTTTATAGATACATATGTATAATGCCTCATCTGTGTAAGTTTTGTGTTTGTTGTTTTTTTCTTTATTTTGATGTTAAGCAGCCTGACTGAGGTGCTTTGTGCCAGCAAGGTGAACGTTCTCAGAGAACCAGCCAGCTCAGGTCTTTTAAGGAGGCGTGTTCTCCTTGTAAATTTTGAGTGGCCTGAAGTTGAGACTGGCTCCAAGATGTTGAGTAGTACATTTGGGTGTGCAGGTACTTTTATGGATCTGAGATGTAAATTCTCAGAGCAATGGAAGTGGGTGCATGGCTTGTTCGGTGTTTCAGCTGCCGATGTCTCTTTTCAGGCTGAGTTGCACCATTAATGACTGAATGGGCTCTGCTGGGAACGCTTGTCCTCACACCATGACATCTGATGAGTCAGAAGCTGGAGAGTTAGCTCTGGAGCCTCTGCTCACGTGCAAGCTATGTCTCTGTGAATATTCCCTGGATAAGATGACCACTCTTCAGGAATGCAACTGCATCTTTTGCACAGCGGTAAGATCTGTCAGTGACTTTACATTACAGAAGGGGGGTAATGGGAGAACTGTGAGGTGGGATTGCTTGTCTTGTACAAGAGGCATGTGTTATCCACGCTGACACAGGATGCTTTTCTGAAGAGCATTTGGTGTTTGCCTGTCTTGCCTTACTTAAAAGATTTCTCTTGTTGTTTTGCTTTTGATAATTTGTAACTAACGTATGTTCCCATAGCAAGTACTAGTAAAACCCAGGAATAAAAGAGAAAAAGATGCAGTTTAGGAGTGTTGGAGAACGTACACAGTCTGCATGCAATCTCAGTATTCACTTTTTTCTGAAGCAACACCTTGAAACATCATGGGATAGCTGTGAGCTTTGTTTCCCTGCTATCCTTTTCTGAGTTCTCAGGGACCTTTAAAGTCTTCAATGTAACTTTTGGGCAATCAGAAAACCTAAACAAAAATGGCCTTTTGAACCTTTGCCTCTGTGCTGCAGAGGTGTTGCTCGGGTCATGCATTACCTATAGTAGTCAGTAAGGACTTTTTGGCCTGCAAATTCGGATCAAATAAAGCTGGTGGAAATGATAGAGGGAGAGGTTGAATGAGCTGATAAAAGCCCTACAGACAGTAGTACTCTTCTGGTCTCTTTGTCAGCATGGGAAAAATGGACTTTGTTTCTCTGGTGGTAGTGACTTTGATGTACCTCACTAATGGTAACTAATGTACCTGACCTGAAAACAGGTCAGAAGTCACTGGAGGATGTTGGTGTGGTGTTTTTTTGTTGTTTGTTTTTCATTTGTTTGCTTGTTTTGTTTTGTTTTGTTTTTGGGGGAGGGATGTTGTTGCCTTTTTTTTTTTAACTCTAGAATAAATGTACTTGGTTTTGTTTTTAAAAAACAAATTGTGGATAATCATCAAGCAAGTGTGTTTAAGTTTTACCCTTGGTTGTTTGAATTCATGAAGAAATTTGATATTTGTGAAGCCAGCTAGGGTGAGAATATCTTAACTTATGCTGAATTCAGGGTAGCTTAAAAAGGATGAGAATCTAGCTGTGTGTTTCAAGAAACTAGTGTAAGTTTGATTAATATGCATTTCAACCTGACCTTCATGAAGTTTGTTTTCCATACCGACTTGCATGAAACATTTCTGTATTTTAGTTCGTAACAAAAGTTTCAAGAACACATACCTAAAAAGGTAGGTGTGAAGATACTGCTTTAAATTAAAAAAAAAAAAAAGAAAATTGGAGAAGTTGATACTTTTACAGTGGTTCCACTCCTATCCAAGAAGTCAGTGTCTCTGCTTTAGCATCATTAATGGTACATTAACCTCAGTGTTAGCTGGGTAGAGTAACCCTTAGGGAAGCGTGGGCTGCTGAGGACTGTGCCAGGCGGAGCTGGACTCTGCACTCCAACAGGACACGGGCCAAAGGGAGAGGTCAGGGATGGCTGGGGATGTTGCTGTGCCCGCATGTCCCTTGTTGGTGCCACAGCTGCCACCACATCCATACAGTACTTCCTTAGCCAGCACCAGGAAGAGCGTCCGCTGTGAGCTTGGTGCTCCAGTGCTGTGACAGTGACATGGAGAGTGCAGTCACAGTTACTTGGCATCTGTGCAAACTTTGCTGACTTTGAACCAAGAGCCAGCCATGAGTGAGCCTGAATGCAGCTGGGAGAAGCCTTTAGACACAATCTATTTATTTCAGTGGGCATAATATGTCTCAATTCTGTTTCTGCTCCAAGTCCAGCCTTTGTCTGACTGTTGTCTGCTGTTGTCTGTGTCCCAGTGTCCTCCTGATGGATGTGTCTGGGCCGGTGCGTGCCCGGACACGTAGATCTTGCATCCTGTAACAAAGAGGGCTCTGGAAACTTTTAACCTGGCTACATGGCTTTCTGTCTTGAAGCCAGAGCAGTTTCTGGGAGGCCATATGAGTTGCACTTTTGGGTAGCCTCCAAAAAGCAGCGTCAGGAGCAGCTTGACACGGTGTGCCAGGACTTGCATGGGGGATTGCTTGGGGCACAGCCTGCAGCAGCTCTGCTGGTGTGCCATGCCCTAAATTTCCTCTCACCCATGCCAGGACATGTAGATACCTTCACATTAAAGATTTTGGGGTAAGAATATCCACTGTGAGCTATGAGGTTGAGCACCAACCAGTTTTGCAGTTTTTCAGCTAGCAATGCTCTCAGCTTGTGTAGCTTATTCTTCTGTCACTAAGGGTAATTTTTTATGGATCCAGGAGTAGTATTAAACTTGAAATAGAAAAGGGCTTGACATAGACATAATAGGTTCTGCTCCAATAAGCTGAAACCGTTGCTTTTGTTAATTTTTTGTTTTGTTACATGTGAAGTATTTTTTTTTCCTCTTCCTAACTGTAAGGGTGATTCTGCAACGATGATTGTTTTTCACAGCATTTGTGGCTGCAGAAATAATTGGAAATTGTTACTATTTAGATATCTGTGGGGGTGAGGTTATATTTCCTTTCCATTTGTAGCCTTAAAACCAAGGCATTCAAACTACTTAGAATGTGTAGAGCTATTCTTTTCAGCTTAGAAGCTCTTGCAGCCCTAAAAGCCCTAAAAACTCTGTTCTAGCCAAAGTAAGTAAACTGTGCTTTAGAATGTGTATGTTTGCATTTTGGTGGAATGTTGCTAGTAGGGCAGGAGTTTTTCAAATAACTGTAAACATTTTTATTCTCTCTGTTCTCAGCAGAAAAAGCAGATGGCTTGCAGAACATACTTGCCTTCTTCCTTGGTAGCTCAGGTCTGAAGAGGCATCGGCCTTGTATTTTTCAACATGTGTTGCACTTGGCCTAAGGTTGCACTGCAGTGTGAGATAAAGCACACATTTACACATCCCAAGAATTGGGAAGTGCCTGTAGTGTACCTAATGACTTGGTTTCATTGTGTTTGGATTTATATTAGTTTTGAATGAAAGAGTGATCTCTGAAGAGGGTTCGGAAGGGATGTGAGATATATTTAATCTGTGAAAGTTTTAGAGAACTGAACTTTACATTATTCAGTTCATTTCCTGTATCTATAAAACCTTTGCAGGGTGCCATGCTGTGGTGCACAGTTTTACATATGGATATTCAGCAATATATTTACTGCTCAAGCTGCATGATTTTATGGTTCCTTTGTCACCTTTACTTGTCCCTTTCCCAAAAGGGGAGGGGGGGTCTCATCTGTTCCTGATACTGCTCATCTTGTTCCTTGTCTTCCCACTCATCCTTGTATATTTGGGGGGATGTCCTTCGTATCAGTAGGCCCTTAGGTTTACCTTTTGTTGCAATTTTTTCTTCTTTGGATGTGCAACTACTCAGGTTTTTGCCCCCCCCCGTGGTGGCCATGGTGCTGACATATGTGTGTGGAATAATTATACACTGTGTCTGTCCACGCCGTTATAGTGTTGAAAAATACAGTATTTGAGTGCACTTCAGTGCATCTGGGTCCAAAGCAAGCTAATATTAATTACTTCTTGATTGATCCGCTTACAGAATATTACTTTGGATATTATACTTATTTCTAATAAAAGTTTGCTCTTTTCCTTCCTGCCTTGCCCAGAGAGCCCTCGCAGTGCCTCACTCTCAGGTGAGACTCAGGAGTGCTCTGGTGGGGCAATGCCAGGAATGGATGGGTCACCCTCCCCACTTTGCCTTTGCACAAGGCACTGGGTGTTGCCCAGGCTTTGGTGCTCATTACACAGTCTGGAAAGTGTGCATCTGGGAGACTCCTGCCTTTTCAAAACATGGCTGAAACTGGGAAAGCAGCAGGGAGAGACAGTGAGTGTTGCAATCACGTGCATCTCGCGTCCCCTTGGCTGGAATTGCCCTGGTGTCTGGCACAGCACACTCTGCCCTTGGGAAGCGCTAGAGAGGAGTGCTGGACTAGCAGTAACACTGGAAATACCAAGGGCCCTATGAAAGACTCGGTGTGAGTCTGTAGCCTGTAAGCAGTCGTGGAGGTGAGGTTTTAGCAGGTGGGATAAGATTGCCCTGGTGGCAGTGGTGACAGGAGGGAACCAGTGCCATGATGTTGCAGAAACGTGGTATTAGGAGTCGGTAAAAAATCCAGTGTTGGCTTTTCCCTGCACACCAATTCTTTCTGGTTTTGTCTTTCCTCTTTTCTTCCCCTTCTCATTTCAGGGCCCCAATGAGAGCCAGGTGAGCCATAAATGGGATTGCTGCTATTTATGTCAAGCAGTAGCTTATGTCCATCTATCTTGTGTGTTATTTACTGGCAAAGGGTTTGAGATGTTGAAGACAATGTGTAACAAACTGAAAACAGAAGATGCTTTCAAGTATGTTATTCTGTGTTGTTGGCACAGGTTTATGCAGAGCTAGCATGATTCACCTTTTTTTTTTCCCAAGCAAATTCTTTGTTGAGTCTTGTACTTCTGAGAAGTGTGTGAGGCAACTGGGTTACAAAATGTGCAAAACAAATACCATGATGATCTACCTGTTTGTTATTTTTGTGCACAGAGTGCAGTCCAAATGAGATTAAACCTCATGCAGCCTTAGAAGAAGGAGAAATCAACATGCAAGCCCAGGTAGCTTCTGTGCTCTCTTGTGCTTGTACAAGTAGGAGGTGTTCCAAAGGCAATTGGAGAACAAGATTTTCTGCTGTAGCTATGTATGACAGCAAGGCTAGGGCTAGACATGGGCTCAAAAGGCTCCTTTGCTGCCATGGGCAGCCACCTGCCTGGGCCATGGGGGACTTCAGCCTCAGAAAGAAGCTGCTGCCGGCTACTTTTACTAGAGGAGAAGAAGAAACTCTTAGAGAAATAGGAGTTTCTCTGTTGGTACTTCATCAACAGGACACTAAGGCTCCTCTGCTTTCCTTAATCTTTTCAAGAACAGCTGTGCATTATCCTGCCTCCTTTGGGTGGCTGAATAGCGACATTTCGCCCTTAGCGCTGTGAAGTTTCAGATTGTTTGTGGAGGGATGCACTGGAAAACTGGAAAAACTTATGTGAGGGGTCTTCGCAAAAAACATGAGCAGAAAAATCTGAGAGCAAGTAGATTAGGGACAAGGAGGAGGCAGATGGCAAAAAGAACAGGATACCTGCTAAGTGAAACAACTGTGTATCAATAATCCACTGAAACAATACTTAGTAAAACTTATGAGTAAGGGAATATTTTGATTTGCCGTCATCTAGCCAACATTGGGTTTTAGTATCACTTCTGTTTCTTTGTGCTCATTTTCAAGAAGGGGTTTGTTCTCCTCTTTTTCTCCCCATCCTATGAGACACCTTCTGACAACTGCACCAGAACACTCACTACCTTCTCCTCTTCCTAAATATACCTTGTGCTGCAATGCCCCACTTACTTTATATAAAGCTCATCTCAGGTTGTTTTCCATTTGGAAGTGTTGACATTTGAGATGCTTTTTTCCCACCTCAACATATGAAATGTTTCAGAATAATTTTTTTTCAAGTTTTAAAAAAGAGAATTCTTACACCTGCTAATACTGGCACTGAATGCAGAGCACTTCTGTAGTAATTTAGATGGTTTGAGAACTTCTTGCATGTATTTCTGTGCAGAGTAATGCCAAAGGCAGAGTTGGGTTACCAAAAGAGTACAGATGTACCCACTGACTTTTGAGGGATAATACTATTCAGGAAGAGGGACTGCATGTTTCTGAAGTCAGTAGAGGTGGCAGCCTCTGGATGATGGCTAAGGGAGGACAGGAGGAGGAGAAAACTAATGTTTTAATGACAGCATTGCATCAATGCAGTTGGTGTTATCTCCATTTAACCAATGAAGAAATCAATGTGAAGTAAGTTGTCAGTGCCTCCAAGTGCCACAGTAACTGAGCCAGGCTGTGACATAAGCCTCATGCTCATGTCTGTTTTGTAGCTGTTGGTAAGGCCAGGTTTGGCCTGACACGGATTTTTGACAAGAGAAATTGTATTTGCAGCTGGTTCAATATTGTGAAGGGTGAATTTTTCTGGTCCTGTTCTCTGGTCCTTTTCTGTTTGGTGGTACCATTTCATGGCAACAATTACCAGGAGCCTTTCCTGCTTTTTATGAAAGGATGCCAGGATGTGTTGGGCCATGAGTAAATTGGTTTCACACTGTGTTTCTGAGCAGAATTTAGCATCACTGGTAGATACTTTGAGACAAAGCTGATGACAGTATATTTCAGGTACATTTGAAGGATCCCATAAAAAATAGGCTTGTGAACCAAGAGGAGGCAATTATGTTCTGGTCCATTGTCATGTTTGCTTGATGTTTTCACTTGGTCATGACAAAATTAAATTCTTGTTAGTGATGTTATTCCTTCCCTCATACTGAGCCATGAACCGACTTTATGTTCTTTGAAGCTACAGGGATGTTTTTTCACTTTCTTTCAAGCATCTTTCTTGATAAGGCTCTTATGTGGCCTGATCATCTATCCATGTGATCTTCTATCCATTCATTATCACTGTGTCTGGTCCTTAGCAGTTAAAATAGAGGTTGTGTAATATGCATATTTCATTGGAATTTTGTTTCTCACTTTAAACTGTGCCTATCATAAGTTTATCTGTAGCAAATGAAGAGATTTCTATTTTTGTCATGTAGTTTCTAAAAATTTTAATTGGAAAAGGCTCACTTTTTTTTTCCAAGTGGAGTGCAAATGCCTCCAAGCTAATTGCCAATACACTTGTTTCATCTAGTTTTAAGACATTCTGAGAGACACTTGAGGAGTTTGAGTACCATACATTGAAAGTGACTGATCCATTTTGGTGATTGCACATGCAGAAGTGCGGATGTCACGGCAACGATGAACTTGTTATTAAACATTATATAGATCTGCCATAAACACTATGAGTACTGTCTAGGGGGTATATTTATCTTAGTGCACATTTTATTAGATACTGGGTAGATCAGGTGGTTAAATTTAGTGTTCTGACGTGAACTGTCTCACCAAAATTAGTAATACTAGATTGTATATGCACTAAAGAACAGGTAACATTTTTAAAGCAAAAGAAATAAATGAGCGTTATGTTTTACTGAATAAAAAGTACATAACCATGGCCCAGAACTAAAACAAAAGCTGGATGCCTATCTTTTCTGAATGAGGGGACATTCTGGAATGTCAACTGAAAAGTTAAGTATTCTCTCCATATACAGTATTTCCGTATTCTGCCCCCAGACCTGGAGTTTGCATAAAAGTCTAGGCTAAACAGAACCCGAACCCCAAACAAATACAGTTTTGAGGACAAATCTGGAAGAGAGATTTAACATTGTAAATCATTCCTGTGGATTTTAGGAGGGAGACGTGAGTTTTTCTTAATTTTTTTGAAATGGAAATTGTCTTCAAGTTACATGTTAGGAGGAAAAACCTTCTTGTTTTGGCAAGATGCCTTCAATCATTTTGTGCATTTTCACATTTAATGTAGATCATGGCATAGCACTGTCTGGGAAATACTGTAGATCTGTTCTTTACCTTTCCATAATTGAATTAAAGACAGATACCCTTACTTATCCTGTACCAACTGCTACACGGCGGCTGGCAGCAGTATTGGTGCCATTTGACAGGAAAATAAGCCAGTGTTTTCCATTTCTTTTTTCTTTCTACCCTTCCCTCCATGTTTCTTACTAAAAGTACCTGTTCAGTTTTGTCATATTACATATGGGGTTTCTTTTATGCTTTTGTATCCAAACTAATGAGGCTGCATTTTGGGAGCTGAACAGCTGCCAGCGGGTCGGAGAGGAGCAAGGTAAATGGAACATGTCTGGGTACTTGAAAAGCAGTATGTAGGAATGATTGAGATCCATCTTTTGCCTTTGATACATAAATTATCTGAAAGTGGATTTGACTAGAAACTTCAGATTTCACAGTGAAAGGGATATAGTGATTTTTCACATCATTACCTAGAAACGTAACACTGAAGTCACACTTTGAACTCATTTTTGTGTTAAAATGCAGAACTGTTATGATCCCTTTGCAGAGTAAATACATAACCAAACAGACATCTTTTCCTTGGTCAGTACATTAAAAATACCCTCTGTACAATATACTTTGGGGAAGAAAAAAGTTGAAGTTAGAGCAGCATACAGAAGTGTTGAAATAAAAAATCTGTGAAATAGCCTGACCAGAATTTTCTTTCTCAGGCTTGAAGCTGACCATAGAAAATACTTCTGTTTATTACTGAGGAAGGAATCTTTTATGTTACTAGTTTGTGCATTCCTTGGTTAGGCTTTTCAGTGTATTTTTAAAGATGATTCTGTCACGTTTTAATGTGCTCTTTCAACAAACCCCTAGCTCCAGGAGAGGAATATGTACTTGGGGCATTTGTAAGAATTTGCCTAAATCATAATCTTTCCTACAAGTCTTGCAAGATTAAAAAAAAAAAATTATATATGTTGCATGATAATTTGATCCAGGTACTTTATAGGCCTTAACTTACTAGATACTCATGAGTAGCATTTTGTGAAGTAGGTAAGTGGATATTGATCTTATTTTATTAAATAGAGGAAGGTGATGGCCTGAAAGACAAAAACCAGCGTAAGAGGAAAAGATCTTGCCCCAAAACGC
This sequence comes from Leptocoma aspasia, assembly GCA_013399835.1. NCBI lineage: Eukaryota > Metazoa > Chordata > Aves > Passeriformes > Nectariniidae > Leptocoma > Leptocoma aspasia. The sequence continues at coordinate 628,693 of VXAX01000708.1, forward strand.
TTAGACAGCAAATTATTGGAAAAAGAAGTCATTATACATTATGAATCTCAGGCAGAGAAAAAAAATACTTGTAGTCCTCTTTTGACTGAAGTTGTCAGTAGTCCAGCAGGAGCAAAGCTTTGCAAAGCTAGATCAGCAGCAGAGCATTCTGTTAGGTGTACTGAGTTTTACTAGTGGAATTACATTATCACATTTGAATTGATCTCTCTTCCTTGAATGCCTCAGGATTTTATTATGTTTCCCAGAACACAGATATGTACATGATGTAGCTGCTCAGTGGGGAAAATCTGAGTAAACCAAATGTAACTGATTAGAGCACGCTTGCAGGTATGGGAATTAAAACTCCTTGTGTTGGTGTCTGCTTTTTATTTGAGGGGTGAACATAATGGAATCAAACCTCCAGTGCGTGATCTGTAGTCAGGAGGATTCTAACTTGTTCAGGAAGACCTTGGTCAATTTTTAGTTTGTTGTCTCAACCATTCTGCCTTGGCTACATGACACATTCATGGAAACTTTGCTGGCTTTGGCCATGGAAAGTCAGAGGATGGCATTAATGTCACTGTAAGCCACAGATCCTGTGTTGAGGCCACTCCAGCCATTGACTGCTCCCTGTACTCAAAAGTCACCGCACTGCAGGAAATTGGTGGGAGAGTGTAGCCCAGGGTGTTGAGATCTCATGATTTCTTGGATGTCAAGATTAAGACTCTTTCAGGCAACACTGTATCACAGAAGGCAGAGCATCTTGATTTTCCCTTCACTTTGAAGAGCAATTAAGTAGCATATGTAGTGCATGCAGTTCGCCCGAGACGCTGCTGATTTTTGTAGACAAAATGCACAAAAAATCTTGCCATTTTATGTCTATAGTAATGTATTCTCTAAAGTGTGGGAGGACACACCGATGAGAAGGTCAGTCATGATTCATTATACAGACATGGAAACATCTTTTCATCGCGTTTTTGGCTTACATCTTTTCAGATACTCTTAGTTGCCACTTCTCAAGTAAGCAGCTAAATTAGTAGCTGAGCTGTAAATAATGGTAAAACCCCTCTGAAAACAGTTTCTCTGCAAAGTGAAGGTATATTTTAAAATTTTAGTGATTTTACAATGTTTCTTCTTTGGTGCTAAGAGGGAACAAGAAATTCACATCTTCATTCACATACATGCTTTGGTAAAAAGCCTAATCCTTGTCTGATAAATATTAAATGCTTCCTTTGAGTTTCCCAGCAACCTTAAGCCCTTCTTGTATTGCACCCAAAGCACCTTCTCCAAGCACACAAAGTCAAGACCAAAGATTTCGTATCTATAAAAATGATTTAACAGGGACATTTTCTGGGAAATACTTGAAGATCCACACTGCACAGCCCAATTACAAAATCTTTCCAAGCTGAAAGCACAGCAACCTCTGAAAGAACCACAGAAGGCTTGGTTGCCCACTTGTGTTCACCTGCAACCAAGCAGTGGGTTAGAAGAGAAGAATCCAGAATCCTCAGAAACCTCTGTTCTCCTGGCTTGGTGCCCCTAATAGCTTAGATACTGCATATGGAAAATAATTGCAAAATCTATACTGTGGATCGAAGCTCCTTAAGAGCTTCATGCCCATCCTTGTACGGAAGCGTAATTGTCAGTGCTCCGAGCTCCTGTCCTGAGAGTCTAAATTAAGAACAAGCCTCTGGGCTGCTGCTGGGCCTGCAGTAACTTCTCAGGCTTTGTCCTCCCTCTGTAACCACCTGACCTGAGCTGCCCCCAGAATACAAATCCACTGTACCATGCTGTCAAAACAAATTACTAAATATCAGGCGGCACCACAGAGGAGACAGAAGCCAGGGTCTTAGCAAAAGTAAAAGGTTGCTCTCTCATGCTTGCTGAGGAATTAAGGCAACCTAAATGCTTTGGTGGGAAGGAAACATTTGCCCTTCACCAAATGCTGCCCTGAGACTTGATCCAGAAAGTAATCAGGTCTCCCATGAGGAGATGAAGTGAGATGTAAGGAGGTTCTGCCCACGTAGCTAAGAAGTGCACTCAACACACTGCAGTGTGTGCAGGCATTGGGGAAGGGACTCTGAGGGCAGAATTTTCTGTTTACATTATTTGTGGAGGAGGCTGGGAACAGGTACAAACCAGGGAGAAAATCTGTGTAGAGAGTGAGTACTTGCTGCCCCATTTCTCCTGTGATATGTGCTGAAGCATGCGGGCAATGCTCAGTGCTTAATGAACATGGAGCTGCAGGACAAGGTCACCCACAGCCTCCATCTGCATTAGTAATGGCACTAGGAGCCACCCTGGGCTCTGGGCAGGCTTTTTTTGGGCTTTCCCTATGTCACCTGCTGCCATTGCCCAGACCGTGGTGGCAGATGTGGGCACGGCCCTGGCAGCTCCAGTGCCACCAGGAGTCCACTCCCAGGCACCACTGTGGTTCCATACCTGCTTCTGTTTGCTGCTCACTGCTCTGGGAGGGAGCTGCTCTGCTGGGGGGTGATTGGATCCGGTGGGTAAACTGACTTTGTGAAAGCACTGTGCCTGGATGCCTTTGGGAGAAGTGGACAAGAAGATGGGACAGGGCACTGAGGCTGCTGTTGGAATAATGAAAGAATAACTCCTCGTTAAATCTGGGCTGATAATCCCTAGGGAGCTAATACTGCCTTCAGTGACTGACATGATTTCTTTTTTGCTTTTCACCTTTGAGTATCTCCCTCGCCTCCCACATACTACTTGCACCATCAATTCCTTACTACCTGCTCTGCTGCTTTCTTATGGAGGTGCATGCTGGATCTGAATACATTAGTGTTTAATGAGATATATATTTAAAGTTTACCAGTTAGGTTATATCCCAATGTTCTTCTAAGAGAATACACTTCAAATATTTACAAATCAAAAGTAAGTTAATTTAAAATGCCACTAAGTTAAGATGATTCTACTTGCTTGAGCTAATATCTCTGTATAGCTCATCAGAATTAAGCAAAATGTGGATGTGGACATTTCAGTACAGAGACAGACAGAATAATAAGGAAATCTCATTTCCATTTGTAAGGGTCCTAATTATCCTGACGGTTAAGAGGGAATCAGTTTTCCAATAAAAACACAAATGAGGAAATTTCTTTAATCAGAGCACAATATGCAAAGCCTTCTCAGAATAGTCCAGACTAACACAGACTTGAATGTTACATGCCTATAAATAATAAAATGATGGTTTTTGAAGAGTCTAAGGTTGCCATACTCAGAAGGGCTGTGATTTCCCCATCACTCACCTATTAGCTTTTGAACTCAGTGCCTCTTCCCAAAGTTGGCGGAGAGACAGAGGTCTCAAAACCATATTTCATTTTGACATATTTCTTGAAAATTGATGGAGCAATAAGGAAGAAGTCAGCAGTACTGGGGAGGAGGTTTGTAATGTGAAATATAAAACTGTAGAGAAAAAACTGCATTAGTCCTACTTTTCATAACATACATTTATTTTCATTTACAGTAAACTATGCAAGCTGATACCAAAATCTGTCAGAAGTCCATGCTTTGTTGTTCTGTTAATGGTGACTTGCAATTTATTGTATGCTTTGCCATTATTTTGAGGAGACACTGTTGTTTTGTTTTATGTGGAAGTAACCTTACTTCTCTTCGCAATTTGGAGGAACAATTCAAGCACTGTTCTTTGGTCTGTTGCATGAGTTTTGTGCCATGGTTTTACTGAATGCTCTCTAATATGTGTTATAAAGACAGGTTGAATATATTTGAAACTGGCATGCCAGATAAAGTGTGAGGAGAATAGAGGGCTTTTTGAGCTTGGGGGGGAAGCCTGCCGTTTTTGTAATGGAACGATTTGGAAACATTCATAAAGTGGCCTCCGTGCTGGATAAAGTAGAGACTGATGATAAATTGTGATTAATTATGGAAATTATTTGATCTATGGTGGAGGTTGAGGAAAAACTGCTAGCTGCACATCTTCTAGGGCAGATTATAACCTCCCAACCAGGTGCTAAACCCCTTTCCCCTTCTGTGCAGCTGAGAACAGTAGCGTCTTTCTTGTAAAGAAAGTTCTCCTACAATGGCGACTGCTGGCTGACAGTCTGAATTAAGAACACAAGAGGAAAAACAAAGGCACGAAGCCTGTTTAATTAGGATAAAAGGTACTCACCCCTGCCAAATCCTCCAATCCCAGCTAGCAGAGCATAGGGGTTGTTAGGGCTGAAAGGTCTGACTTGCTGACTTAGGTAAATGCAGTGCTCGGCAGATGAAGTCATGCATAATTAATTGTTCTTTGTTGCATTCTTTCCAATGTAATGACTTGTAGCATTCACACTTATAATAATTGATGTTTGCTGTGTGCTGGAGCTTCAAGACAGCCAATTAAGGTGGTGAAGGTGGGAACTGCACAGCATCTCTGACATCTGGTTGTTACTAACATGTGGGCTGTAACGTTTTTTTCTTTTCTTTACTTGTTTCCAGTGTCTAAAACAGTACATAGAGCTGGCAATTCAAGAAGGTTGTGGTTCCCCTATCACATGTCCAGACATGGTATGCTTGAGCCATGGGACCCTACAAGAAGCAGAGGTATCTATACTTCTCATACTTCTTTCTTTCTCTCTCTCTTTTTTTTTAACATATATCCCCCAAATTTCTTTATCTGCATAATAATAAATATAATCATACAATTTTTTCCTCCCTTTAATTACCTTTAATGAGCTTTTGGCAAGAGGCCTGACTGACGAGAGGCGATAGAAACAAACATGTTTTTCAAGGGTTTTGCTCCTTTTTCCCTCCCTCTATGTCTTGGGGGAAAAGTTCCTTTGGCAATTGGACAGCCTCTGAATTACCCATGCAGGTGACTTAACCAGAATACCCTGTATCCCAGAATTGCTGAGCCTCATTTAGACTGTCAGTTCAGTCAGATTTGATTCGACTGCAAACACTGAAATTCTTGCATCTTTCTTAAGAGCAAGAACTCAGATTGATGGTATGCAAGGCCAGAATTTCCTTGTGCATGTTGATCTGGGGCTGCAACAACCCATTTGCAGTCCAATATAATCACGCAGGGCTCTATAATTATATGGAAAGAAAAGTACCTGCACAACACCAGGTAGAAGTAGGTCTTAAGAGATATGCAAGGTGTCTCTTGGGATACACCCAAGGGATGCTTGCTTGCCTGCTTTGTGAGGCAGGAATGTCCCTGCTGGGCCTGAGAATACAAGTAGGAATAAAAAGCCAAAAAGCCCAGGAAAAATGAGATGGCTAAGGGATTTTGATTGGTTTTGTGCATTCTCTCAGCGTTCGAGGAATAAAAACAAGGAGAATTAGATCTCCATCCCTGAACTGAAGAAGAGAAGTTTGTCTTCTGGATTCTCTTGAGCCCTGTGCATACAGACACCATAACTGTGGCAGAAGTATATAATCCTATTCAAATGCCATCAGTGACAGTGTGATTCCCAATACCAAAAATTACTTTTTCTCCAGAAAAAATTCTGGGTCTGCTCTCTAGCATACATTTGAAATGTTGTGCTTAGTTGAATCAGCTCATGGGACTTTCAGCTATGTTTGTTATGGTGTGCAGGCATCTGGTGGAGCCTTTTTTTGGCTGAATCCAGCTATTGTGAAAGTACCCAGCTGTTTCCCTTCTTCCTCTTTCTGCAGATACAGAGAGTGTGTAGCAATGTCCTTCAACCCATTGCACCAGATTGGAGGCATCTAGCCTTTATTGAAAATGTATTTTTAAAGGAAAATTACCAAATGACAGGAAAAATTCTGCTCTGTTCAACTGGGGTTATAGTGCTATAGAAATTAAGATGTATTTCCCACTTAGTAAAGGACACTCCAGGGGCATTTAATAATGGACCACTGGCCTAATCCTTGAGTGTTTTTTGGGCTGACAGCAGAATGACTAAACAGCCCAAATGTGCCTTAGTGTCCCATGGATGACTGAATGTTCTGACACTCCCTTTTGGCAATGTGCTTGAAACACAAGCCTTCTGCTTGAATAGCAAACAAATCCCCAACCTGGTTAAAATTACTGCTTATGTATTTTCTCAAATACCTATTTCTTTAAGGAAGAAAACCACCCAGAAAAAAACAGTAATGACAGAAAGAATAGATTGACTCCATTCACAATCTAAAAGAACTGTATGTAAACTACAGATTTATGTATGAACACTCTCTATTCCTTTTTTTTTTTCCTCTATAAATAAAGGCTGTTCTTTGTGAAAATGCAGCCTTTTAAAGCTATTTCTTAAAAAAGCAGAACCTGTTCAGATGATACAGAATGTGTTAACTAGGGCTATTGTTTGGCATGGAAATACTATTTAGAGTTACAGTTTATTCCTTAGGCACTCTCAAACTCCTGGTGTAAAAGTATGAGGCTTCTCGCATCTGGGGGGTCTGGATTTTTTGTCTCTGGCAGGACAAGGTTCCTCATCAGGACCATGGTATAAGGAATGACATGTTGCCTGTGGGGAAAAACCAAAACAAAAGGTCCTTTTTTTCTCCTCTAAGATAGCATCAGTATTTTGAAAAGGTGTATTTTTCATGTCATGTTCATTACAGACTATGCTGTGACTGCTGTTCAATCAGGTACTGTTACAATTTGGAGAAAAAGTAGCAGTTCAAACTGTTTTTATCATGGACATGATGCTAACTTGGTTCCTATACTTTGGGTAAATGCATCTTATTATGTTAGCTAAAGCAGTTGTTCTGTTTGCTTTTTTAAATGCCTTTTGCCATAGCCTGCACAAGGGAGATAAAGTGAATTTAGGCATAATTTGAAGTGAAGGAAAGCCTCTTCATTGACTTCAGTGCATTTTGGATTAAGCTTTCTTCAATAAGGAAACTGAACAATTAATAACAAAGCTTATAAGCATATATAACACAGTATAGCTATGAACACAGTATAGCTATGAAAGTTCCTCTTCTCTCTCTCAAGGTCCTTATTTTCAAGGTGTGTAACATTCCTTCAGTGCTTTCCAGTGACCTGTCTTCATTTAGACAAATCAGAATTAAGTCCTGTTTATTTTCTCAGTAAAATTCCGAAGAGTTTGTCTAGTTTGGTCCTAAATTGCTAGAGCCTTTTCAAAGCTCTTGCCTTACTTCTGATTTGTGTTCTTCTTCTGTTGCTTTTGGGGGATGGAGGGAGGCAAAAACTCTGGTTAACAATTTAAACACAGAATACAATTTGTTCTTGTGTGTCTCGTGAATAGTGTGAATAGTAGGAATGTGTTTCTCTAAAACAGTTGAATATTTCATCAGTGCTTGGGGAATAAACTGCTTATTCATAGAGTATAGGAGATGTTGGGAATTAAGGCTTTACTTTCTGAGGTCCAGAGGGACCTCAGAAAAAAATGTTCCAGGATTTTTGTTCTTAAAATGCATAAAGTAAAAAGTCATTTGAACTAGCAAATTGTACTTTTCTGTACTTTGAATATATGTTTTCTGAAACCCCTCTGGCTTGGGTTGCTTTTAGCTTCAACAAAATCTAGTTGAAATTGGTATATCTCCCAGCAGTTTTTTTGTTTTGACAAATAGTGCATTCAAACAGAAGGAACTGTTCCACTGAAGCACTTGAAATCAAGTGCAATCCTAGGTCATATTGACCTGTTACATCTAGATAGCTGCTGCTTGTAGTATAGCTGTCTTGTAGCAGAAATAAATGAGGGGTGGTGGTGGTAAGGCAATGGCTTTGGCTACAGACTCTCTTTCAAATAGCTGGTTAGACAAACCAGGGGAAGTTAAAAGCAGTCGTGTTAAACAAAATGTTTGCCCTTTCAAGCCCCAGTGGTACAATAAATAAGGATTATTTGGATTCCTTCCTGGAAGCAGAAGGTAGAAGGAACATCTTATGTTAATACAGTTCTCTTTAAACATGCAGACTTCTTCTGTCTAGAATATTCCTGTCTCTCTTGGGAACTTGCTCCATTGATTTAATTGGCCCAGTTAATATCCGTAATCGAAATAAGGGGTAATTTATCATGGTTTGAAATGATTTTGCTTGGTGTGAATCCAGTCGCCAGTGTAAACTATGAATCAGGGTAAATCTCCACTGCATACAGGGATTTCTACTGTAATACTCACTTGGATAATACCTAGGGCATCGTGCTTTGCTGTTTCTGATTCCTGTATTGTTCTAAGGTTTATAACATTGCTGCAGTGATCCGTGTACGCATAATCTGATTTGGAATAAAACTGTGCAGCAGTCAGTAAAGGAGGTACTGATTTGGGTTCTTAAGTTTGTCAAGAATTACCCTTTAGAATGCAGCGCAGATTCTGCTGGTTGTCCCTCTGTCTGTGTAAATCCGTGCCCCACACCAGTGCTAAGCTGACAGAGGGTTGTCAGCACTTTGGAAAGCGATGCTGAAATAGGACAGTAACCCAGATCTTAGAATTCTTAATTGCGATATATCCCATACATAGCCAAACACAAAATCCCACTGGGACTCAGTCTAAAATATCAGTTTTATTTTTAATTTCAAAATTGGTTTACGTTTTGCTGCAGAAGAGATTGAAATGGTAAAATGAGAAGGAACATGAGGAAATGTTGCAGGCTGACCTATTTTTTTCAGGGTCAAAATAAAAAAATTTTGTTGTTCTTATTTACTTGCTTTTAAGTAAAACCTAGGGGAGCAAGTGAGAGAGCCTTAATTTTGTTTTTATTTGTTGCTACATAAGAGAAGAGCTCTTTAATGGAGGACATGAATAATTCAGTATTTCATTATGACTCCAGTGAGCATGGTAGCTTGACGAAGAAAGTTGTGGGTGTAATTTCTAACAACATAGAGATTGAGCTCCCATACCCCTTTCAAAAGCAAACCAGAGCCCCTGTTGAAACTGTTTTACACTTCTTGCAAAAGAAGACAGCGCCTCTGTGAGTGTGGGGCTTTGGCAGAGGTGGGCAATGCCACCCTTTGGAAACAACTTCTGCCAGTGCAGGATCTGCCCTTGCTGCCTGTCTGCTAAAGTGAGAAAGGGAGAAGCTTTTGTCCTGCTGAACTTCCCTCCCTTGGCATTATCAAGGTTTGATTCATATGGGTGTGAAAGGAAGTAAGATCTATTCAATTTGCTTGATTGCCTCCTTGCATCTCCCTTGAAAGCCTGAGAATAGGTGGAGTAGTGATTTTCCCTTTCCACTGTGGTAGCCAGTGTTTAAAAACAGGGGAGTTGTTCTTCCTTGGGTCCTGGTTACTGCACTGCCTGGAAAAGTTTGCTGCTGTGTACACTGAACCAAATTATTTTTAACTCTCAATTTTCTTTCCTTGCTCTTTTGTCTCACGTAGTAGCAGGGACCCTGGTTATTGTGACAGATTTCATGACATGATCCTTTTGGATGCTTGACAAGGGTCCAGCTGGAGCCCTTTGTGGTAGTAAGCCTTCAAAAATTTGCTTTTGTCCATTGATATTTTTACTTCAGGTGAATGCTGCTGTTCTTAGCAATAGCTCTTGTATGTTCTTGTGCTGTATAGCAAGAATATTTTAACTGCAGATATTGCTTACAGGGTATGGGAAATCAGAAAACTTATTTCAACTCCTAACAGCCTGGTAAGTCTCAAATCAAGATATTTTCAGGAGAGGAGAGTCCTTGCCCGTATTTTGTTTGATTTTTTATTTAAACCCCCAGTATTAAAAAAAAAAAAAGAAAAAGAAAAGTTCACCAAACTGTCCTCTAGCATTTTTTCCTACACTGAATAATTTAATAGAATTATAGAATAGAATAAGAATAGAATTATAGAATAGAATAAGAAAAGCCTGCTTTCTGGTATACTCATGGTCTTTCTCTTTTGGCTCTTTGCCATCTGTTGGGTTGCTGGTTTGCTGCCTCCCCAGATTTCCATGCCCTGACCAGCCCAGAGACATGAGTGATTGTGCAGGAGAGGAGGTGTTTGGGATAGACGGACACCCAGGTGGGGCTTGAGAAGTTATCTGGAAATGAACATTTAGACTGATGCCAAGCAGGAGGAGATAAACACCTAATCCCCTTATTGTACTTATGACTGCCCTTCTTGATTAGGTATAAATGAGATTAAAAGTTCCCTGAGGAAAGGATTTGCTGTTTTTTTTTTAATGGGGACCTGATATTCATGTTTGTTTTTTTTTTTTTTCAATTAAGTTTGCACGTACAGCACGTGGCACTGAATTTAGGCAGCAGGAATTTGTGCATTGTTTTCCTCATGCCTAAAGATACTAAATCTGTGAGAAGCTTTGGCTCAGCACCTCTCAGGCTGACCCGTGTGTGGGTGGCATCAGGACCTGGTCTTTCCAAGCCTGTGGGAGTCAGTGGCACAGGTGATGGGCTGCATGTGTTCAACGCCCAGAGTTGCACACAGGGATGGGGATGCAGATCTGTGAAGAGGATATGTAGGAAAAAGAGTGGAACTGAGTGAAGCCAGTGGGGAAAGCTGGCATGGTAAGCTGAAGTTTTCCCCAGGAGAATGGGAAGCTTTCAGCACTGCCTCTGCTTCCTATTGAAATCTGCATTGAGATGCATAACTCTGCTCCCACTGTAATCAAAAAGGCCGATTTTTAATACATGAGAAATTCTGGCTCTTGAATAGAACTGCTCTTGAAAAAACTGTTTGTTAGAAGTAAAAGTACAGAAGGACCCTGGCCAACTAAACAATTTACTCAAGTGGCTCTTACAGCATTGAGACTCACTGTTTTAATTTAGTTGTAATGAAGGAAAATTTAAAGTAGTTGCCAATGCTCACCCAGCTAGAGAAATGCAGATGACTCTTTTCATTTTCCAAACTATTTATATGCGAAGCTGCCCTGGGGAGGAGTGGGCAAAGCTGAAATGATGTGTCATTGCCGAAATTGCTAAACTTCACTCTTTTTACCCACTTGATTTAGTTTTTTTCGTGTTTTCCAAGAGTGTTTCAGCTGACTTCTGATGAACAGGTGAAGAGTTTCCCAGCAAAATCTCTGTGTCTTACAGTGATATTAATCTTAAATATTAGTTAATTACAGCCATATGAATCTTTAAATTATTTAATCTTGACATAATTTGGATTAATTTTTTTATTACTCTGGCTTATGTTAAATAAATGATCCAAGCATCTGCTACAAAATACGGTTGTGTGCAATCAAGTCCAATTGATTTGAGATATTAATAAAGCAATTTTGTATTTTATAATACAAATTTCTTTTCTTTTTTCCATCTGTGAAAGAAAATGTATTCACAGCATGATATTGAATATATATTGGATTTTTGTCATTATGTTTCTTCTCATGAATGCTGTACCCCACAACCAAGGAGGACAGCAAGGGCCAGCGTCCACTGAGGGCAAATTTTGCCCTTTACAATAATCTTAAAGACTGTGATTGGATACTGGATGTTGGATTTGAAAGCCTGTCACTTTGAAGCTGTGAGTTCTATGCTGTCTTACAGTGCTTCAGAAGATCAGGTCCCAGGTCTTATATTAGTCTCGGTTTATTTTCAGTAAGAGAGAAAAGTGTTTCCAGCGCTGGTACAATCTTACAGATCAGAAAAAGAGAATGGTCCCACATTCTGAATCTGACTAACGTGATTCCTGAAGTGCCTGTGAAGTTTCTTTTAAACCCCTCCATACCCTGTATGCAGGTTTGCTTATTAGTTTTAAATAGGGCACTTGGTCTTCTTACGTAGACTGTTAATTGGAGATTAGAGCATTTAGCCTTTTAGGCTGCTGGTTTAATTACGGTAATGTGTAAAATGTATCAGCAAAGCCTGTTTGTCCATGCCAACTAAATTTGTTAACTTCAGTTGGGTTCCCAATAGGCTGCTCTGTGTCTGAGGCAAATTCCAACAGCAGTGGCATTAGCTGTCTTGGCCCAAACCCCATGAAGTAAATAAAAAATGGAAACCAGACTGGCTTTCAGTTCCTGAGAGCTAAGTGGCCCCTGCCATTAACACTGGGAGACATGAAGGAAGAACCATTCATTTGAGCTGTATTCTTGTGCATGAGCAGCATGCTGCAGTCTCCAGGGCTGGCAACATGTCACCCTTTGTTACACTAAACCAACATGAAATAAAACTGAGAAGCCTGAAGTAAGTATGGAGTACACAGAGAAGGCTTTTGTGCACATGGTAAGACAGACATGGACTGAACTACTGGGTTGTGTGGCTGAAATAGGGGAGGTTAAGAACTACTTTATTAAGTTTTGGAGAAGTCAAGGTTTGGAAGAACTTGGTGCTGAAAGCAAGCAAGAACAAAAAGGTGAATTTGAGAGCCAGGTCAGGAAAGCAGGTGTGTAGAACATAGTGCTTATTAACTTTTTAGAGTTTGTATTTCTTATGCTTATTTTGTGTATTTCTCATTTCAGATTGCCTGTTTGGTTCCTGTTGACCAGTTTGAGTTATACAAGAGGTTGAAGTTTGAACGAGGTGTGAAGCTTTTTGTTTCTATTACCTTCTCTTTTGTCAGTGGAGGCAGCACTGTTATATACGGCAGAGACAGAGCCTGTTGAGTGAGTTAAGGAAGAGACAGAGAAGATGTCTTTGCTTTGAAATAGTTCAAGAGCAGTCACTAGGTCTGACTGTGCTCCACAGATGAATTTGAAATTCTCTGTTTTGCAGAATCAAAAAAGATTCATCTTAGTGAATTACCAGACTTCTACTCAAGCTTGGCAACACTCTCAGGCTGTGTGCCTGGGGCTCCCTTGTCCCTCTGATAGCATGTTCATCATGGGTCCTTGAGGTGGTTGTACTGGTAGAACTTGTCAAGGTGCTAGAGGCTGGTGCTGGCCAGGGCACACAGTCCTTTTACACATCCATAGGGATCCACAGAGCTTCTGGGGGACACATATTCTGAAATGCAATGTGAATTTTTGCGAGCATCCCTGCAAAATAGCTTTGCTTACGTAGAAGCCTCCTGTGTATTTGTCTAGTAGAGTTTTTCTTCCCAAGGAATAGTAGGTCCTCATTCCTGAGGAAGGCCTGCTTTGTAAAGAAGTTTGAAACTGAAGGTCTCACTGATGCCAAGCTGTCCTATGCCTGGAGGTCACCTTTATGCATCAAGAGATGGTTCCTTGACAAAGCTGAAGAAGAAACTTGCTAATGAGAAAGATGAGATCCCATTTCTGGTTTAGAAGACTGTCACCAGCTTGAAGGTTTCAGCTGGAAGGTGCAGTGTTTTTCAAGGAACTCAGTGCATGGTAGCGTGCCGAGTGTGTGTCTGACACTGCCCCACTCTGCCTGTTCTCAAACTTTTCCTTGAAAGTCTGTATTTATATCCTTGCTCTGCATGCCTGCTTAGATGCAGTGGATTGTGTAAGACAATGCAGAGGTCTATAAAAATTAGGCAAAGTAATGCGCTTGAAAAGCTGCTCGGATAGAAGACTGTATAGGTTTTTACAGAATTTCATCTGACATGAATCCTTGTGAGTGACCACACAGTAGAAAAAATGCAGAATACTTAAATATGCCCCAGAGTTTATGGGCAAGTGCAGATTGTAGCTATGATTTTCAGGCACTCAGGTAAAAAAAAAAATCCCAAACCTTGCTTTAATTTTTATTTCTTTCTCCTGTTTTACCACCTTCTTGTTTATTCGTACTTCCTTATGGAGTCTCTCCAGTTCATAAGCTAATCAGTGGCTTGTCTACAGTCCTAGACAATGGAAATCAGAGCTTGTTAAATCACCATATTAAAGAGTTAAGAAAAAGTGAATTTCTTGCAATACATTAATCTGTTTTGTGTAAAACCTTTTTTTAACTGAAGACTCTGAAATTATTGGTCTCCTAGTATCTCCTCCTCTATAACTAGCCAAAGCTGAACTCATGATCTTTTTTCCAGCTCACTGTTACATATTTTTACTGCCTCCCACACAGAGAAGCCTGAAACTTGTCTATTTTTTAAATCCTCCTTTCCTTTTCTTTCTTGCCTAAGTCTGACAAATCCTCTTCCACCTCTGCTATCTCTCTTCATTATGATTCTAAGATCTGTCCTTGCTCCTTTATGATGAAAATGGTGTTCAAGCAGCAGAGTTAGACATAGCCCTTTTGCCTTGCCTTTTGGCCCCAGCAATAAATCCAGCTTAGTGATGTCTGGGAACAACAATTCCTGCTAGCTAAAGCTCTGACCTGGACACCCAGCACTAATCCCAGCCTTAGCCAAGACCTTTTCCCTATCCTGGATTTAGTGCTGTCCCCAAGGCTGACCTTTCTGCACTCATCAGTGGGACTTGGCTTATTAGCAGAATTCACAGACCTGAGCCTTACCTGGCAAAGTCTGCCTGCCCTGGTCTGATGCTCTTTTTCTGAAACTAGCAATAAACCTCACTGATGGCATCTGCTGGGGATGAATTCTGACCCAGAATCTGCCCAGAGACTCCTTCCTGATCTTCAAGTGATTGGTATAACCCTTCCAGACATTTTCCATTGTGAGATGAATTTTGAGGAAAATTTGGAACACCCCAAGAAGGACTTATAGATCCAACAGTTATTTCCCCCATCCCCCATCTGTGCTAGCTATGTTAACAGAATACATTTCTTCTCATTTTCCTTGCTTTCTTTTTTTAATGGGCCAATAATATTGTGTGAAAACACAGTAAGAAGTAATTGGTATAGAATGGTGTATCTATAGACTATTGTTAAATTTAATAATAGATGCACTGACAATATGCTATTCTCTTGTGGGTTTTGTGTCCTTAGAATGCAAATGTGTTTTTAAAACCAAGGGTTTTTTGCGTATCAGTAACTTCTCTGCATCCAGTCAGGGCCAAGCCACAGAGCTTCTCTGAAGCATATTTATTAGAAGAAACAGGAATTGCTCTATGTCTGTTTAGGATGGGGTTGATGTAGTCAACATCATAGAAGTAAAGAAACAGAGGAATGGTAAGTGGTTAGGGCACATGCATTGTGTTTGTCTCTGTGGCAATTACTCAGTAGGCTGAGTTGTAGATGAAGAGAATCTCCATTTTATGCCTGACTCAAAAATAGTCCATTTTAAATGGAGATTTCTGTGAAATACAGTCATAGTCTTATCCTTTCAGTGAGTACCTCTTCTGAGCCAGAAATTGTTTTCTTCAGGGTGCTGCATTCCCCCTGTCTGCCACCCACACCTCACCTGCTTGCTTACATGTTTTATGAAAACTGGCCAGATCCCGATCTGAAACTGGCACTGTTTGGGAAGGCTTTCCTCCTGGGAGTGGAGGGAGAGAGGAGCTGTGGCTGAACTGGCTTCAGGAAAGCAGGGGAAAGGCTCAGGAGAAAAATGGCCCTAACCAAGGGATGGAACAACTTGCCAGAGCAGGATAATAGCCTCTTTCCCTTTTTTGGCTGTGCCTTTTTAGTTTTTCTGGTTTTGCTTGTACTCCATGGTAAACCAAACAGTATGAGGCAGCTTGGATTGCAAAACACCATCTGTAGGTTCTTTGTAAAATGGAGGAAATGGGAGAGGAGGGAGTTTCATCTCTTGCATTACATCTTGCTGCAACAAATTTGTAAAAAAACAGGTTTGCAACCCAACTCCCCTCCTCCCAATGATGTCAAAACCAGACATTCTGTCTTTTACCCAAAAACAGGATAGGGGAATTTAGGTTTCCGAAGCTGAATTTTCAACAGAAAATATGCAGAACCTATTGTGTGAAGGATTAAATCCAGTAGCAATTACTAGGCCATAGTCTTACCCAGTTCAGGGTTTCTTTTAAGAGACACCAAAGGAACCTAGAGAAATAAAAATTTATCAGTCAGGACATTATCTTTTAAAAGTATGTAAATATGAAAAGTTACTTGAATGGCTATGGCTCTCCCTACTAATGAAGCTGAGAAAGAGTTTGTTTTTGCTCTCATTCAGTAGAAAGCAAAATGTTTGTTTTGGGAGGCAAAGAAAGCGTGTGCAAGACAGTAGGAGAAAAGAATGCAACTAGATCCATGAAATAGCTGAAGGTAGATGGTACAGGTGTTTTGCTGTCACTGCCTAAATTGTAGGTGACAACCTTTGCGTGGAAATAGAAATTCTCTACATCTGTTGGAACACTCTGACACAGACTCAGAAATTACCTGAAGTCAGAGCACTGTGTACCTGTGTGTCCTGCAGCCAGCAGAGAAGATGAACATCCGTATGTGTTTTCAGCAAAATTTGCCAGAGAACATATATATGAGGTCCTTGTGCAGCTTTTTGTTTCAAGTGGGACAATTAATTTTACCTGCTGGAGGTACCTTGTAATGGCTTTTGCCATCTCACAGTCAGGATTTCCATTGAATTTGGAGACATCCCCTCCATCTATTTATTTTCAGTGGTGGTACCAGAGAGCTCCCAGAGGAGGAGGAGGGGCAAGGTAGCTCCTGCAGGCATGACAGCCCTTTTCTGGTGGGGCTCTGCAGGGTGTGAGTGTTCAGCTGCATCTCATGGAATTGAGTAGCAAATGAGCAACAGTGAATATGTCCCATCTGGGTTTTTGTTGCAAATTCCTTGAATAAAGATTGGGAAGTGAGAGAGAGGATCAACATTTATCATTCTCTGCCATGTAGTGATGACTGTAACTCAGTGTCTACATCCTGAATCTTGACTCCTGTAGTAATCTGATACCAGACAAATAGTAATGATATGATACAGTGAATATTAACTGCAGTTAATAGATAGAGGAGAATAAATAAAGCATGGAAAGTGACTTGATATTAATTTAATTACAGTCCTGCTGTTTATATGGAAGTTACTGCATGGCTTGCACATGTCAAAGACGTGGAGTGGCCTAGTGTTACAAAAGACACGTGCTTCTCAGCAAGCAGCACTTAGGTTCATATTTTATATGAACCTCCCTATAAAAAGGCAAGGAACACATTGTGTGTAGTGTATTTCTACTGTTGCAATGCTTTCAGTGCAACTGCTTAGCAGACCTGCCTAAAGAAAAGAAGGCCCAAATGCCCATGGGCATGGGTGCGGAGCGCTTTGGCTCCCACACCCTTGTGCAGAATTGGGTGTTGTATACCTAGACACATGTCACTGGGACAAGAAGGGGACTGTAGTAAGAGTTTTATTTCTCTCTCTGTTGCATTTCAGAAATCCACTTGGACCCCCAGAGAACATGGTGCCCCACAGCCGACTGCCAAACAGTGTGCCACATCCCACTGAGCGAGTCGGAAGCACCAGTGCCAGTGGAGTGTCCCGCCTGCCACCTGACCTTCTGCTCCTCTTGCAAGGAGCCCTGGCACAGGCAACATCTGTGCCAGGAAAACCAAGCTACTCAAGTACCAACCGAGCAGGGGTAAGATGGGAATCCATGATGGCCATGCAGTCTTCCGGTTCTTTTCATCCCAGGGCCTCACATCGGGTTCATGGAGCAGCTTCCTTCTAGGTTCACAGCTGCAGCTATCCATCTCTCCTGGTGTTCCCTAGATACGGTGCCAGTCTAAATACTAGTTGAAGTGATAAATTTTATTTTTTAATACTTAATATTATTTGTGTACTTGTCAAGCTTGGGTTGCAACTGACACTTTTGAAAGGCAAAGCCCTCCAGGACTTTAAATCTGCCTAAAGGCTTTGTTTGCATGCTAGAATTATGATCTATGCCTATACAAAAATCCAATATACCAATATTGCAGGATCCAAATTTTGCTTATACTGTGATTAAGAATTCACCCCTGCTTAATATTTATAGAATCTCTGCATAGAAAAACCTTAACTCCTACACAAAGCGTAAATTTCACTTCGTGTGAGAAGCCTGATTTATGCTCATTTTCTTTAACTGCAAACAACCTACAGATCAGGTTGTAAAAGTCCTTAATGTAAAGAAGAGAGACTTTTGTGTTTAAATTATGTCATGTCTTTGGCTACATATATCTTTGTTTTCAGAATCAGGTTATCAGAGTCATCTTTTCACAGTTCTCTATAATTTTTTTTCAAAAAATGAAAGGCTTAAAACCTAGAGCATTCTGATTTCTGCTTGCTAGTTGCCAAAAAGCTCTTGCTATGATTTTTCTTCTCTAGGTGTGAGCCCTAGCTCACTGTGGTGGAGTTAAAGCCTATTTTATTCAGACAAGGACAATGCTATGAGTTGCATAATCCAGTCCTGTTAAATGAATTGTGCAAGGTTTCTGTAACAAAATCCCAAGTTTTAATGCTGTAGGTGATTAATTGTGGGTGTAGTGTTGGTTTTATATAGCATAAAGGAACAAGGCAAGGGATTTTCACTTTTATGTGATATTAATAGTCTTACACCTAGTAGTGAGTATGCTTCAGTGTATTGTACTGAATGTAAGAAGCTTCACACACTTGAGTGCATTAGGACAACAACATTAAATGCTCTGAAAAATAACCACAGTACACATCAGGCGGTGGACCTGAATACCAACAATTATGTTCACATCTCACTTTAATGTTTCCTTACTTTTCTAGATTCCTTATTGGAGCAGAGACAGAGGCACCAATTAAGCAGTGCCCAGTTTGTCGAATTTATATTGAGCGAAACGAGGGCTGTGCTCAGATGATGTGCAAGAACTGCAAGCACACGTTTTGCTGGTATTGTCTACAGAACTTGGATGTAAGTGCTGCAGAAAAAAACACCAGGATAAAAAACAGTGGGGTTAGGGTTAGTCTGAGGCCCTGCACAAGCTCTTTGTTAGTTCATTGCTGTCCTAGCAAATTTCTTTGCTCAATTCAGCTTCTGACTCAGTTTCTTTCTCTTCTTTCACCCAGTCCTTTTATTTATATCAATATAGTTTTTTATTTCTTCCATAAAGGGTTATAGCCATGTCTATGGGTCCCATGTTAGCTCTTTGAGGGAAATGGGACTAACATGTTGCTTTCTGGAGGTTTGTTCCAACAATATCTTGCTCGGATTCCCTCTTCCTAAAAACAGTTTGGTTGAGAGTGAGGGAAATGTATGTCTTCCACCTGTTTCAGTAGCAAAGGATGCAGCCTGTCTAAAAAATTGTATGGTACTGGGTGAAGGGGGTTGTTCCATGGTATGCTGGCTTAAGGGCTCTCTGCTAGGCAGGACTAGGTCTCCTCTACTAGTCCATCTCTAGTGCTGTGTTTGCTGAAGAGAATGGTTGGCTGTTAAGCTCAAGGATAAAAATGTTGGATCGTGAACATGGATTGTGAAGTGCATGTTGCTAGTTATTTCTCAAAGGTTGCAAACCAGTCTCAACTCGTGTGGACTTCAAGTATCCTAGCAGCATGAAGAGTCGTGGAAGTAATGCACTTGTATATATGGCAGCTTGCCCTTTTGGCACAGTCATCACTAACAACTGTGGGAGTGCGAAAAGGACTTCACCAGCACTTGAAATAAAATGTTATGTGCTGCCTGGCTTTTCTTGTCTTTTTTGTACTCCACAGCCAGCAAACAATGAGACTTCCTCAGTCTTCATCCTTTGCTCAGCACGCTAAACAGGTTTCCCTTAGTGTTATGTCCCCTTTCTGTGTGGGTGAACGTGCTTTTTCAACAGGAGTCTTAGGGCTTGCCTCAGAGTACATGCAGTACACGATGATTGCTTAACACTGTGCTGAACCGGAAGAGTGTCACATTCTTGCAGACTCTGCAGACATGCCCTTATTCAGTTTTTGTTAGTTCAAAGGGAGAAAGAGAGAAAGAAACTGTAGTTGTGTGATTCAAATGTAGTTTTTCTGAATGTGTGGAGGTTACAGGAGCTCCAGGCATAGATGAAGGTAATACCTGCAAAGCCAGAGAGCACAGCTGAAAAATGAAAGGGGAAGCAGCATCAGGTTACAGCACAGTGGTTTAGAGAGGGTAATGCAGGGCATGAGTCACCTTCTGAAGAAAAGAATGGGTAGCTTAATAAGTATTAATGGTAAAAGACAAATGAAACAGGATTTTTGTACCTTTTATATTTTCCTGTTAAGTCTAAGAAGAAAATTTCTGTGAAGTAGGTACAGCAGGAGAACAGAAGGTAAAATACTTCAGGAAGATGATCCCTCACATTGCTAGCTTTCAGAAATGCCTGTTGTTTTCAGTCCCCTTTATCGTCTACAAATTACAGACCAGGTACTTGTGCAATTAGGTGAAACTCACGTGCTTATGCTTTTTAAAAGTGGAGGAGGAAGGATGCTGTATGATAGCTCAGGTGTCAAACATATGCCAATTTCTGAAACTGCAAGAAGTTACTCTAGGTAATTATTTAGAAGACAAGTGAACTTGTCTGCTGGCAACTGGCGATTTCGAAGCAGTGCCAGGAAGGTTGCGTTTCCACTCTGGTCTTGAACTTCTCCCTGCAGTTCTGTAACCTGCTCTTACAGCTTCTCCTTTTGTTTTTCAGAATGATATTTTCTTACGACATTACGACAGAGGCCCTTGCAGAAATAAGCTGGGCCACTCACGGGCTTCAGTGATGTGGAACAGAACACAGGTGTGTTCCTAGCCAGCTGGGCAGAGCTCTCATGCATGCATGAACCAAAGAGATTTTAGCCTTCAGAGAAGAACTAAGATGATTACTTTCATATTTTCATCTTTTTTTTGTTTATGCATGCACATGCATATTTTATTTTCCATGCTGTCTAAATATGTATTTTTCACCACCCTGTCTTTCAGGTTGTGGGGATCCTCGTTGGACTAGGTATCATAGCGTTGGTGACTTCCCCTTTGCTTCTTGTGGCATCTCCATGCATCATCTGTTGCATTTGCAAATCTTGCCGGAACAAAAAGAAAAAACCCAGCCTGCCGACAACCTAAAACTTTGTGTCTCTTTGAGTCTCCATCTGTACAGCATGTGTATGTGAGAAAGCACAATGGTTGTGTTTTGGTGCCATACCTACCAAATAATGCTCCCTTATTTTTGCCAGTTCTTGGGATAAGTGCCTATTCTTTACAGGCTACTCTATCACTAACAAGTCCTAGTGGAGGAAAAGTCTAGGTTATTGTGCAGTACATACAGTGTAGGTTTTTGCTTCCTGAAGAGGAAAACAGGACACCATTCAATACTTCATACCCTAAATATGATCTGTCATTCAAGACTGACAGAACATTCCCATTTTCCATCAGCTGCACGTGACTTGATCCTGCCACATTACTCTATCTTTGCAGATTCAGTCATTACTGTCGTGCTTGCTGTTGGTTCTTGGTGACACTCAGATTTCTCAGAAAGTTTTGGGTCTTTAGTGAAAGAGGGAGAAGGAAAAGCCTGATTAGGTTCGTCTGTCTGCTAGCTTGTGTCCAGTTAAATGTAACAAACCATTAAGAAAGTATGTTTGGTAGCTTCCTGTCAATTGGCTGCCATGGCATTTTTTTCAGCATTGAAATCCATTTGATTTTTACCATTGATCTCAACTACAGAAGTAAAAAAACAACAAACCTGTTTCTAAGATAGGGCTCTCTTTTGAGAGACTGGACTACCTTGATAAAGCTGCTATTTTTTTCACATCAAACATGACATATCTACCATGAAATATTAGGAATATGCGTATTTCCCTACCATTGGGCATGCCTTTTGTCAGTACCATGGGTGTAGCAAACTCATGGTGAAGGTAATATTGTAGGAAAGACTGTGATACAGTCCCCATTTTATGCAGAGTGTTGGGATCCTGGTTGTGTGTGTACAGAGTGGTGGCATGGGCGCAGATATACCAAGTACATACGGGCAGTCAGTGTATTTTTTCCGACAGTTTACATGGGGTGGCAGCAAGAACCCTGTTAAAGAGTTATTGAAACCAGGCTAAACCAAGCCCTCCTTCAAAACCTTACAGACCTGCTGAAGTGAATACTTGAGAAACGCTGTGTAGATGGCACCTCCATCCATTGGTGGGTATTTCTTTCATCCTGCTCAAGGTTAACAAACTCTGATATTTTTTAGTTACTCTGAATCTGGAAGGCTGTCATTTAATAAGTGCTTCATTTTAATTTGGTGCTTCACCACCAAAACAATTCAAACCCTGGTATCAGTTACACCTGTATAAGTTCACTGAAAGCTCACTGAAGAGCTGGAATTACTCCAGGGTCAGTCAGGAGTAGCTGAGGTCAGACTCTACTCCCTGGAGTTTATTTCCTTAATGGGTGGTGCTCCTCACAACCAAGGCCGGTGGTGCTTTTGTTCTGGACTCTTGTCTGTGCATTCTATATCTGTGGGAACAGATTCAAGTTTGCACTATACAATTGGTTGTAATTCCAAACCCCTTTCCAAAAGGGCTGCAAGGTTTGAAGGAGATGCTCAGCCCGAGCGTGGTGTCGGGCTCGCGCTCCGCCCAGCTGCCCCTCTCGGAGCACACAGCGTGGGTCACCCAGAGAGTGCTGCGAGGGTGTCTGTGTGTGGTGTTTGGCCGAGCCTCAGGAAATTTGCCTTCTTGGCAGCTGTAAATGTGACCTTTTTTCTGTTTGACTTTGCTCTCTGGTTACTGTAACAAAAGTGGCAGGTGTTCTTTTGAGAAAGCGTAGTCTGTTGAGCAGACTAGCAAGGACAGAGGCCTTAAATGATACTGTCTGTTTTACTTTTTAATTGATTTCTTTTATAAATACTGTCTGACTTTGCTACCAGTCGTGGCTGGAGGGCAGGCAGTGCTTGCCAGTGTGAAAGGCTATATTTATTCTTCATCCTCAGCTTTGAAGAGAAGCAGAACGGTAGACAGTACATTCTAAATACAGAGTGCAATGCAGGCAACTGCCATTTATAATAAATAAAGAATGTTTTCTGTATGTATTTTATTGAAGAGCACTAATGGTAGTGCTTTGGGGTACTTGTGACAGATTGAAGTGTCCGGCCCTTGGCTTTGCACTATTTTTCTACCTACGTTTTTATGGCACTACTGTCATTTCCATTTTATTTATGAACTTGAAGTTGCAAGTCTTACTTTAACAAAGCCTCAAGGACAAAGATGTAGGAGCTGTACAGTCTCTTTAAACATAACCAGCATTGCAATGTACCAATATCCTTTGCATGTTAAAATTTGAGGGTTTTTAATGTTTTTGTGATTATGTAAACCATAATCACAAAACATCTTACCCATAACCTTTGCTGGTCTGGTTTCTTTCCTTGTCCTCTCCTTCTTTCTGTTGGCCTCTTTTTGCTAAAATGCCTATTGGAATGAAGGTGTCGGATCTTTTTTTCATTAATACTGTTGTGTTAATGAAACTGTCAGGTTCTTCCCTCTGCGTTAAGGAAACGCAGCTGAAGGCAGCTCTCTTGCACCAGTTTAAGTGCCTGGTGGGCGTACCAGAACTGGTATAAAATAATCATGCAGGACTTAACACAGCCTGGCAGTCTCAGTGCCAGTCCAGGCATCTAAGAAATCTAGATGTGGATTGGTAGCCCAGGCTTTTGCTGGAGGTCTTTACACAAAAACTGGATAAGGAGAGCACGAGCTACAGGCACCCCTTCCTTTGGCTGTGTAGGTGCAACCAATGGACCAAGAAAGAAGCTCTAGACATCTTAGGACCTTAAAATTAAAGCTTTACAACAATGATTTTCTTTAAAAGGCTGTGTCCAGTGCCCCACCCCCCAGTATCCTGGCTTTTCACTGCATGGGAATACTTGAGCATGTGCATTAAGTAGACCCTGGCCTAGCCGAGTCAAGCAGTACCTGCGCTGAAGTGCTGGGAGCAGGAAAGCCCTGTTGCTTTGTTTTCCAGAAGGCAGCTATTTTGTACCAACTGGCTATGCTCACAGAGTTTCCAGAGAAATATTTTAGCAGGAATCTTTTTACTTTGCTTTATTGGCTTTTGCTTTTGTGTTGCTTTGGTTTGTTTTTTAACTTTGTAAGAAACATTAAAGTCACTTTATAAAAGATTTATTGAAAGCATGACAAATAACCCTAGTAATAATTAGGGAGAACAAAAAAAGACAGGACTCTGGCTGCATCTGACTGTTCTTAATCAAAGTATCTGTAAATCCACCCTCCTGAGCTCCATCTGTGCGATGTAGTTGGTGCACTTTACTACCAGGCTTCACTGCTTTTCCCATCTCTCTTCTTGCCCCTGTGGCAGGTGGGTGGTGGGGAGGCAGCAGCCAAGGGGGAGCTCAGGGCTGTGGCAGTGCAGGTACCACACAGGAGCACACTGCTGGACTCATCACCAGTTTGTTCTTGGGTCTTTAACCACTGAGAGACACCTTGGGGGTTTTAGTCCTTTAATGTTACATTGAGAGCATTCACAGATGTCTCTCTTGGAGAGCAGAAGTGGAAAGTACTCCATTCCTTCTGAATCAGGAGCACTCAGACCTTATGAAAATTGGGGTCTAGGTGTTTAAAGGTCAGTTCCTAAACTTAAGAGACCAGTGCTAGAAATCTGGGTTTGTACTGCATCTGGCCACAAATCTCCATGGACACATATTACATCATTTCCCACCAGTCACTGGATCTGTGTCAAATACAGCTGAAGATCCCATTCAGCATTCCATGTCCTTGTGTTAAAATGAGGATGATGATACTTGCTCCCAAATCCATCTCTTAATAAAAAGAAGATACTTGTCATGCTACAGCATAAGTGCATCTCTGCAGTATTTATTCCAGAACTATAGTGGGTGTTCAGTGCTGCTCTTCAGTAAGTGATGGTTTATTTTTGGTGCTTGGGGTTACTTACCCCAAGGAAGGGCATGAGGGGTAAAAATAATGAATGTTTCTCAGTGCTTTAATGATGCTAAATGCTACGTCTTGTTGTCTGTCCAGTAACACAGCATGAAGTCCAAAGATAGGTTAAAAATGTACACAAATTTTACTTGAATGAACTAAGAGAAACTGGATATTGCCTCCGTATTTGCATGAAGAAATAAGCACAAGTGGACAGACACAACTTCATTTCCACAATGGGACAATAAAATCAACTTTTGGCCGCTCCACTTTTTGGTACCACAATGGGTGGTTGTGCTGTATGCCTGCGACTTTAAAAATTTGAAATCTGTTTTGCACTGTAATCTCCTTCTCCCAGTCATTCTTTCTCAAACTAACTCCTTTTATGATCTTATTTTTCATCCTGTATTTCAGGCCAAAGAGTCTTATAGCAAAGCTAGTAGATTTCTTTGTATGAGGATAAAAATCTTCCAGCTATTTTCTCCCAGGTTTTAAAAAGAAATTTGATGCTGAAGTGACCTGACCAAAGATAGGAATTCCAGACTTGGCTTGTTTAGAAAAACTTATTGAGACTTAAGAAGTTCTCTTGTAAGACCTAAATAAGGGCTGCTTTGTTAGAGCTCATAGATAAGGGAGCCCTACAGCTTTTGAGCTTCACAGAAGAGATGCTTCTATTGTTAAGCAGAATTCTTTGGAAATGTGCTGGGGGAAAAAAAAAAAAAAAACCTGCATCCTGTATAAATTTTTATTATATAAATCAAAAATACTTCTCTTGTATAGATTAATAATTTAGGGATTCAAACTCTCCGGAGGCTTTCTAGGGTATACTTACCCAGGAAGATAATCTTATAAATATGCTGAGGCAGTTGAACAGAGTGTGCTAGTTATAAAACAGTTGTCAGACATCTCTCACACATGAATGTGTAGGATGAGATCATAATTTACATGGCTGGAAATAAAGATGTGAAAATTTACCTTTCCTGGAACAGCAAGAGTTGATTCTTCTGCAGTCTTCTGGAAGGTTAACTTACTGCTAAGACTCTGGAGAACTTCAGTCTCATTTTCATTTGTCCTCTAGTTAGTAATGAAGTGAGAGCTGAATGATGTTGCTGAACAGGAAGCCCAAAGGTCTGTCTTGTGTCATGACACTCAAATTTCTCATAACCAATGTGGTTTTATAATTATTATAATTTATGCAATGCAAATATAATTTATAATTCGTAATTATAAAATACTAAGGATGAAGTATCATTGCCTTTATCATATGATAGATTTATTTTAATTGCATTCATACTGGAAGGCTTTCCTCTTCTGTTTCCCATAGAGAAGGTCATGGTGCACCTGGCAAAGTAAATTTCTGTGATACGGTGCAGTCCACAGTGAATGTTTCCTACTATTTTATAGTTATATCAGAGTTTTTTTAATCACCCCTCCAGTTAGTTCTTTGAATCAAGCAAATCTCTATTGTTAGGAAAGGTAATTTCCTAGCAAGGAATTTTATTGACCATCACAGTGTGAGCTATAAAAGATGATACTGATTTGACAAGGTCCACCAGCTCTTTAGAGGACACAACCTCATTCTTCTCCCTTCTTCCCAAGAAACTTTATCTTTTTTTGGATGAAAATTAAGGATGCCAGTAATTTGCTTATGCCTTCTGGATGTCCAGACAGAAGCGGCAGCTTCTGGTGGCCATGTGCCAGGAGGTCCCAGACAGGTTGAATGTGCAGTGCTGCAGCACGTGTGCAGTGAGTTGCTTAAATTTCAAGAAGGTGCCTGAGCTTTATGGCTTCCTGGGGCCCATGCAGTGGATGTGGTGCACAAGGGACTCGTCCAGGTGAGGCTTCAAGTGTCACCAGCTCTATGGCACGTGTTGTGCTGGGCTGTCTCATCATGTTCAAGCGTATCCTGGATCTTCATCGGGGACCCCATCTCAAGCTTGCCCTTTCCATAGCTACCCGCCCACCTCCAAAACGCCCCAGAACCCAGAGCAAATCTGTTCATTTTCCAAGTCTCTTGCTGCTGACCTGGTCCAGTTTCACAGAAGCTTCAGTTCACATGAGCTATTTGGAGCTCTGCTGGTCTCATCATTTACTTTTCCCTAGTGAGCAAGGCTTGGGAATGAAGAGAGCTGTTCCATACGCTGGTATTGGCATCACAGGCACCAAGGGTCTTTTAACTGGCCCAGCATTGCTTATTTCTTTTAACTGGCCCAGCATTGTTATTTAAAACAGCCTGTGTTTTAAATGTGTGTAGCTGGAAGTGTCCAAGCCTGACACTGGGTGTGTTTGTGTGCGTGGTGCAAACCAGCAGCGGCCACGGACCCCTGTCCTGCCCCTCGCAGATTTTGCATTCTGTTTATCTATTTTTTTGGGTTTTTTCTTTTCCTCTAGGTAATACACTTTCTTCACCACTTTTCTTCTGGTGAAGGGCAAAAGGGTTTGATCTTTGTAAGATTTGTTAAAATACTTTTGTGTTTATAAGAAGAAAGCTGACATGTATAAAGAAATAAGTGCTTTTGTAAATTTTTTTTTGTGGTATGAATCAGCATTTAAATGTTTTACAGATGCAGTTTTTTGCACTCTGCGTATATTCATAAAATTATATTTATTATCTGTCTTTATGGTTTACTTTGGGTTTTTTTTTCTTCTGATGTTACAAAATGCGGTATGTGCAACATTAAAAAATCAGTGTAAAGACTGTCTCATTTTGTTGTAATCTTCAACTGCCTTTAAAAGGATAACAGAAAGTTTATGGAAAGAATTTGAATACATCAGATGTGCTTAATGGAAATTTTGAGGATAAAAGAAGGTAAAAAAGCTGGGATCAAGAGTCTTGACTCTTATTTACTTACTCAAGAATAATTGACATTAAAATCCTTTTAGAGTGTGGGGCAGGCTCTGGATTAGCCCTGGAAGCTGCTGCAGTGGCGTGCAGACAGTGGTGGTGTTTGCTCTCCGTAGGTGGGATGCAGGATTACTCAAGATCTGCTCCCCTGCAAAATCTGGTGGAGACTGTGGCTTGGGAGCTACCAGGAGCTGGAGCTACCCCAGGAAGTGGATGTGGGATGTGGCAAGCTGCACAAAGCAAAGTCTGCTGCTGCAGAGCCTCCTTTCTCTTCACCTGCTCCCTCAGCCCTGCCTGTCCTTGCAGCAGAATGGGGCCTCCTGCTCTGAGTTTCCAAAGGACCTGATGGGAGGCTACATCCTGCTGCGCACTTGCAGACATCCATGTTTTTTAGTTTCCTCACACTCCCACATCCTGCAGTGCTTACAAGAGACAATCACAGCTGTGGTTTTGAGCATCACACATGAAGGCGATGTTTACCATTAAATATTTCTAGCTTAGCTACAATTACTCAGCAGCTGAAGGTAGGATTTTCCAACTGGCTGACACATCCTTGAGAACCCTGTGTGTCCTCTGTGGGGCTTTTCACCTCAATACATTATCTGAAAGGTCTTGATAGTTTTGCCTCAGAGAACATGTTTTCAGGATGAAGGTTGAAGAGAATACCACCATTGTCACTTACAGCTCAAATTTCAGTCATGAATGTACATTTTTTCCCCACTACTTTGCTTAGAGTAAATTCGGCACTGATACTATTCCACTTAAACACAGTAAATTTTTTTTTTTTTTTAATGTGTGTATGTTCAAGTCTCTGGTCTTGTACAACAGAGCAGGAGCAACTTACCAGTCCACACATTAACAAAGGTGATGACTTGCAGCAGACTGAAGGTTTCCAGCACAGCACTTTTCCTTCATAGGATCTTGCTGATTACTGAGGAGCCAGCTTTCTGATGGGAATGTGTCTGTTCTGTCAGACTTGTGATGGACACCAGCTGCTGGCAGCCAGTGTGCCTGGTACCCTGCCAGCCTACCGCCTGCCAGTGGTGGGCAAACTGCCCAGCTTCCCACCTGGTAGACGAGTGAACTGCCAGCTCCTCACCTGGCAACTTCGAAGGCAAACACCAACAAATCTTTTCCAAGAAAAAGGTATACGTTTCAGAATTTCCAGTATTTAAAATTCCATATCAGACTAGTCTAAGCAACCCAAACATCTTCTGACCAGGAAAATAAAAACAAACTCAATGGATTCAAATTTGATTTGATCCCAGCTTCAAGGTGTAATTTCCCCTCCCAGCTCCTGCAATTACCATGAAGACTAGTTTTCTTCAAAAGCTTTTTATTTCAGAGTTGTTTGTAACCAAACTCCTCAATTTTAAATCCTCCATGTTTTTTGAGATTACATAAGATGTTATTTACCTTCTTGACCTCTGTGTGTGCACATTCATCCACTCACCCACACCCACTTCTACACTACCCACAGTCTGATCCATCCTTCCAGTTTGACAAACACAACCCCCATCACCCTCTTAAAACACCTTTCCTGGTCTCCCATTTTTGCTCTGGGGTGATCCTGTGGGTGGTGCTGCCACCCCATCA
Organism: Leptocoma aspasia; assembly: GCA_013399835.1. NCBI lineage: Eukaryota > Metazoa > Chordata > Aves > Passeriformes > Nectariniidae > Leptocoma > Leptocoma aspasia. Next base: position 657,526 of record VXAX01000708.1, read on the forward strand.
TCATTCTGTCACATTGTCCTGTGGGGCCCGTGACTCCTCCTGGGAATCCTTCCTCCTCTGTAGGCAGTAATGGCCTGCCTTTTAGAAGGATTGCCATTGCAAGTACCTTTCCCAATGCCCTTTGATCCTGGTGCCTGCTTGGCAGCTCCTTTCTCTTTCGAGTTCTACAGCTTTTCCAGTCTGAAAAGTTCGTAGTTTTTGGAAACCAGAAATCATGGAAGATTAGAACAAAAAGGCTTGTCTTTCTACAGAGCTTTCCACGGATGTCCAACAGAAAAAACCACAAAAAAATCCAAAAACCCAAAGCGACCCACAACAAAAATAAAACCAACATCCCATACCACCCACAAAGTCATACTTCTCAGAGGAAATGCTTTCCACTTGGTGCCATGGGTTACTTGCATGGGACGTCTCATGCTGAGCTTCTCAGCCCAGAGAACACCTTGTTGGCACCTCTGCAGTGAGCCATGTCTGCAGCCACTGCCATGCTGAGTCCCACAGGTGTACAACAGGCAAACTCAAGGCTTCAAATCTGTACTGTGACACTCAATATAAAAAAAACTAAATCCTTTCTTGTCATTCCTTTCCCTAATCTGAGCCCAGCTGTGCTAGAGAGCAGTGGCTCCAGCAATAGGTGCACTTTAAAATTCAGCAGGGATGCTGGAATAACCATGTCAGAGCTTTTAAGCAAGTCTTGTGTCCACACCTGCCTGAAGATGTGCTTGTGTTTTATCCAAAAGGGAAAAATGTCAGGATCTCTGATTTCTCAAAGTGGGGTTATAAAAAGTGTCTGCAGAAGGGTAAAGCCTCTGAGCAAGAGCACCCCGTGTCTTTTTCCTTAGTAATGTAGTGAAGAAATGAAAAATCCTTTCTGATGCTGACCCTTCCTTTCTTAGCATAATCCATTATCAAGCACAGTCAGTAATTTCACAGTCTCACCTTCTTGAGATCCATGCCAGTGTCAAGAGCTCAGACTTTGAGAAACCTGGAGGACTGGCCAGTTGCTAGGTAATTGTGTTTTCCTGGGTCTTGGCTAAAAAATTTGCATTTAAGCCCAGGTGGGTGCAGGTGCCTGTGGTAGTGTGTGTGATTCCGAGGTGTGAGAGGTAAGAGACTGCTGCTGCTTTCAGCAGCTCCTGCTCATCCTGGGTACTACAGCTAGTGGGGAAGCTGCTCCGGGAGCTGTTGGGTTGACCCATGTGAGTGTGTCTGAACATCCTGTTGCTTGGTTGGGTTGCTCAGGTAAGTTGTGGGTGCTGTATCCCTGGAAGTGTTCAAGAGCGGGCTGGATAAGACTTTGAGCAACTTGGTCTAGTGGAAGTTGTCCCTTCCTGTGGCAACTAAATGGCCTTAAGGACCCTTACAACCCTAACCATTTTGTGGAATGGGGGTCTGTGGGTCAGGCCCTAGGAAGCGGCCTCTGGGGAGTGCCCTGTGGAAGTGCCCAGGAGCAGTGCTCTGGATAGCCAAGGAGGTAGTTCAGGACCTTGAGCCTTGCTCAGCTGAATGTCTCTTGAGAAAGCTTTGAGGTTTTTTTTAACTGTACCTGCTCCCGTTTGGAGGTTTTTCTTCCTGGTCTCCCTGGGACTCCCAGTCAGAGCATATAGTGAGATACGCAATGGGAAAGAGCAAGCGATAGATATCTGACTCCCTGGGATACTGAAGCTTGACTAAACTCTGTTGTTCTGCCTTCAGCACTGCCAGGAGAGGGGAATTAATCTGTTTTCTGCTACACTGTGTTCAGTTTTGTTGACCTGTACTTTGCCAGTTTAGCTGTTGCCTGGGAGGGACGGTGTTCCTGATGATCTTTCTGCTGGCGAAGCCTTGTGGCATGTCTGCTACTGAAATTGGCTGAAATGAGCAGTGTCATAGTGCCAGTGGCACCAAGTGAGGTAGAGTGTCATTTTAAAAACATAATCCAAATGGAGAGGAAGCTTTTAGCTTTGCTCAGGCTGTGGCTACAAGCAGCTAAAATATGACATGCCCTGGGGCCTCCAGCCTGTGTCATCACAAGATTCAGCAGGGAGCAGTTTGTGGCTCCTCAGGGGCAGTGGTTTCAAAGTGGTAACAGGGATGTTCTGGGCTATAGCCAGACCTGAGTCCCTCTTGGCTGGGCAAGGAAGTGCAGCAGGTCCAGATAAATCTGTGGTGGCTCAGAAACCAGAAGAATGCTTGTGGTAGTGGTGGGTTGGCTGGGTTTTACACTCATTTCTACCACCTCTGAGCTATGTTGTCTTCACAGCACCCCGATATGTGGTCTAGGGCTCTTGACCACGGGAGAACTCTGGTAGATAGAGTGGAAGCTTGGGGTGGCTGTAAGAAAACTTTCCTCTTCTCTCTTCCACCAAATGTATAACATTTGGTGTGGTGGTATGTGTGTTTAATCAAAGGCTTTAGTCTGTATTGCAGGGAGCTTTTGGAAGAAAAGACTCTTCCCTAGTTAGCCAAAGGTGTCCTGGTTAAAGTGCAGCCGGTTAAACATGACCCTCTTACTGATTCTATTTATGGAGATGAGTGATTTCCCATAATGTCCCATCCCTCATGTAGACTGTGATGCTTGTTGGTTTTCTTTCTGCCTGTTCCCTCCAGACAAGTGGCACAGCTGTTCATGCTGTTCTGTGATTATTTGAATGGGCACCCAGTACAGCCACTCCAGAGGATCTCTCTGCCTGAGCGCTGTGAGAGGTGGCAAATGTGTCTCTTTCACAAGGCTGTGCTGCTGCACAGAGCTTGGCTTGGACATGTTCATCACTTGTAGGGAGCTTGGACAGGGTCCTACCATGGCGAGATAAAGGGAGAGTTTTGTCATGAATTTGGTCCTTTCACCTCTCTTCTCCACGTAAGAGTTAACTTCTTTTAACAATGCCCTAATCCCATTTTAGATGAGCCAGTAAAACTATCTGGGTGCTTAAGGTGAGACCCATTTATAGAGGAAACACAAGGGGAATGGACATGGTTGTAGAAGCTTTTTGTCCAATGTCCTGCATCCCAGCTTGGGACCTGAACAGGGCATACGAAAGATGCTTCCCTAGAGCATGGAAGAGGAGGCAGGTTTGGAGACACAGGGGGAAACCTGACTCCTGCTGCCCCAGTGTCTCTCCTGCCTTCCAGGGCTCTGCTCACATTTCCTTCCTGGCAGCTTCTGGTGTGGCAAGACCCTTCCTCTGAGCCCCTCCAAATCCCTCTGGAAGTGAATATTGCAGAGAAAAAGCAAACAGAGAGAAAATATTGCAGAGAGAGAAAAACACTTTCAAAGCAGGGAAAGGCAAATGCCTGTCTCGGAGAACAAATCATGGGAGTAATGTGTAAGACTACGTTATTTTTGTTAACTTTTGTAAGATGATTTGGTTCAGCTGCCAGAGCTGAGGCATATGGGATCAATAAAAGAATTCAAAGAAAAAGAGCATGTATGTAAACAACAGGGGGTAACTCAGCAAAAATCAAGCATGTACTTTGTTAATTAAAAGCAAGCCCCTAATTCCAAGCTTCTGGTGGTTCATAATCCCTCTAAGGATTTTGGTCACTTTTCCCAGCTGTGGCTTGGGTTTCAATGGTGCCAGGCCTGGGCTTGTGGTTGTGTTTAGTGTTATGTGTGCATGTGTGTCCCATTGCTGCCAATATGGTCTGTGCCAAGTTTGTGCCTGTGTATAAACATTTGTGGGATGGCAGCTCTGCAGGAGACAAGCCCTGAATGGCAGTGGGCACGGAGACTGGTGGGATTCCACGTCTGCCTCCCTCCAGCAGCCTCATCTTTGCTGACACCACTCAAGGGAATGGAGGTGGTGCCCCTTTCCTTTCCTAAGCACTTCGTGTCTCCTGATCCTGTACCCGTGTGTTTTGGGTGTTACTGAAGCATGGTGAGACCCAGATTTCTAGTTAAAATCAAGGAGAGATTTGCTTTTAACAAGACTAGTGGCATTTCTAAGTGAACAGTAGACACCTTCCCTCCTGAGTGACTGCAGCAGACCCTGGAGCCTGTGCAGGCTGGGATAGGGGGTGTTACAGCTCTAAGTATCTACAAGGGCTTCTCTGGCACAGGCTGTGATGGTGGCCTAGAGTGAAGTGTGTGCCCCCACCACACATACCCTGGCAGGGAGGTATGTCTGCGGCTCACCTCTTCTCCCCCAGGTTGATCTGTACAGGAGCAGCAAGGAACTCAGTAATCCTGCTTCCACTCCTCTGGGAAGGCGAGTCCCTCTCAGAACCAGGGTTTGGTGTCAGTCCATGTCTGCCACTGTCATTAAGCTGAGGTCACTCTGGAAGGATAAGCACCAGTGACAACCAGGATTGCTTATGACCTTGGCAGTGGAGGTGTTATTATAAGCCCCATTACTCATATGTTATCATTATACTATCATATAATTTTATGTAATTGCCATTATCTAACTATATATTTATATGCACACTGTGATCTTGGAACACCTGAAGTGACCAATTTCTTCCCAAACGTGGTTATGCTCCAGTGCATGTGAAACTAAAATCCCTGGCTGTCTGAGGCCTGGAGAAGTCCAGGGCTGATAAGGTGCTCGAGCTATGTAGGACATTGCTTTGCTGGGGGAGGATGGAGGCATTTTCTGGAGGAAGATGGAGTTTTTTGTTCTTTGCAAATCATGTGTCACCATCATCCTTAGCCCTGGCTCATTCTCTGAAATGGCTGACTTTGGCTGAAAATATGCCCTCTGCCTCTTATGGGATTTTGTACATGAAGCTTCCTGTAAAGCTGGCACTGATGTGGGCCTGAGATAAAATCTCAGCTGGGATTGCTGCTGGGCTGCAGCATTCCCGTGGCCTGGCAGGACAGAGGAAGAAGAGACTGCTTTATACTCTATGGACAGCGTCAAGCAAAGTATAATAGCTTCCTCTCCAAGATTTGTTTTAAAAAATGGATGCTAATGTACTAAAAGCAAAGATGCCATTTATTTTTAAACAGGGTTTAACTAGAAACCATTTGCACTGTTTCATGCTGTATCATTTGTGTTTCACTTACATCTTTGGGAAAACAGTGGGGGAAAGATGTGCAAGTCCAAGGTGGAAAAGAGAGGAAAAAGAAAAACCGAATATTTCCTCAGATGTAAGATTCTGCCATTTACTGTTGTGGTACCCACAGTAAATCCACGGGCTCCATTCAGTGCATCTCTGGGCTAAGCTGCTAATATTGAGAGTCAAATGCCCCGAGGTGAAACCCAGCTCACCACCTTGCTTGCATCCCTGAGGAGCACAGGGCAGGTGATGTGTGAGAGAGGAGCAGCAGCAGCGCGGGAACAGCGACTGCTCACCAGCGACTTTGTGCAGGGCAGAAAGTGAGTGTGGGAAGGAAGAAGGAGAGCAAGAGGGAAACAGTGATGAGTGTCAGAGAGATTTGTCTTGCACTTTAAAAGTTTTCCTTGTCCGTCATAGCCACCATCGGAATGATGATGCAGGTTGTGCTACATCATCTCTGTTCCCGGGAAGCAACAGAGCTGCCAGAAAAGCTGTGCAGAGGCATCAGTTGCTGGCTGTGCTCCTTGCTCTAAATCTCCTGCCTGTGTCATGGCAGGGAAACAACTTGTAAGTGAGGGATTACATGGGTGAACAGGCAAAACAGGGGCCAGGAAACAAAAAGCAGGTTACAATAATTGTGTGAGTCAAAGGCAAAAAACAATGTGGGAGTCTTGCCAGCTGATTTCACGGAGTGATTTAGCTGTTTTTCCTTTAATGTTGCCCAGTCTCTGCTGGGAAATAGTTAATGTGGGCACACAGTCAGACTTTACGCTCCTGCAGGAATCAGAAGTGATTCTGGATGTTGGGGGTGGGTGTTGAGGGTCTGGAAGTTGGGTTTCTCAAAGTGGTAGCTCAGGGACTGGCACATGGATGGACACCACAGCATGAATTACCCCATGGAGACCTGCATGTGTTGCTGAGCTGGTGTTGGTATTGGCTCCACAGGGCACAAGAGAGGCACAGCTACCCACAAAGCGGGGGCATGTGGGGACCCTTCTGCCCTGCTGTCATGGGATGTCATAGGAGGTCATGCCTTTTGCCCAGTGGATCCAGCACTGGGGTGGGACAGAGCCCTGAGTTGACATCTTAGACACTAGTGCCTGATCTTCTTCTCCAACATCCTCGGGGGAATTTTTCAAGCCTGTATTGGGGCTTCAGGTGGGCACATCTTCTTTGATTTGGCCCTGCAGATGGGGCTCTGCTGCATAACTCTTGGAGGCACCTGATTTGAACATCCTTGAGCAATAATGAGAAGCTGTGTTTATGTCCTTGTCCCTCCCTATTCTCCTCCCCCACTTCCCCCAAAGATCTTCCTTGTGTGGCCTCAAGGATGGGTGAAGCCGAGACACTCGGCAGAGCCACATTCCTGCTCCAGAAATTAGGATACCCTTTTTCTCAGAGGTGTGGATTCACACTCTGCCACAGCTGGGCCAAGTGTGGGGGCTCTAAACAGGGAGAATATGAGTCTTGGAGGGGTTGCAGAGGAAATTGAATCATGCCTGTGTGTGGGGTAGCTGGCTGGATAATGGGGCACCTCATGGCTTCTGATTGAGCAAGTGCCAACTCCCCAAATCTGGGAAGAGAGGGGCAGGAGGGGATGGGGCCATGCAAGCTGCTGGATGGTGTCCATTTCTCTTATCTGACCTCTAGCAAGGGTGGGAATAGAAATGGAACTTGGCCCTACATGGATCCATACACAGCAATTTCCCCTTTGCAGCAGCGGGAAGGTTCAATACTGATTTGCAGCACAGCTAAATGCAAGCTCTGCTTCCCTGCCTGGCTGTGCTGCAATGGTTGATTCTCTGGAAATAAGAGAAAATTCAGCCAGAGGAAGTAGGTTATGTTCTCCAAATGCCATAACATCTGACACATCCAAACATGGTTTGTGTTGCTGGGGTGATGCAACTTCCCATTAACTGGGATAAGGGTTTTACCATGGATTGCTGTGTACTTCAGCTGTGATGTGTGAGGCTTTGTGGGAACAAAACAGTGCTGCTTTTCATAGAAGTTAAAGGATGTCCCTGAAACACTTCAGACACTTCTCTGTATGGAAAATTTCACTATTACTTGGAGGAACAGAGCCTTTACAAGTCTGGAAACAACCTGGGTTTCTTCTGTGTACTGAAGGGCTTTCTAGGGACTTTTCTTTGCTGCTCTTCCCCTTTCTGCAGGTGTGGCCCAAGCCAATGGCAAGGGGTAGGGTTAAGGGAAATCACTGATATTCTTGCCCCTCTGCCAGGCAGCTGCCCTCCCCTTGGGACAAAGCAGAGGACTAATCCAGAGGTTTCAGCCGAGTATCATTTCAGAGCCAAAGCTGCATGTCTGCTCTGGAACTGCAGAAGCAGCCACTGTGGCAAGGGCCAGGGAGTGACCTTCCCAACACGTGGTAAATACAGCTGATGATGACAGCCAGTACTTTGGCTTTTAGAAAATTAGTATCTTTTATCTTGGAGTGGGCACCAGAAAACAGAGTTAGACTTTTCCTGCTAAAGTCTTTATTTTCTTCTTGGTATGGGCTCTGAAGGGTCTGGAAGTGCCAAGGATTCCCTTCTGCTGCCTGTGAGTTTTCCCTGGAACTGCTGTTGGGTTGGATAGAAAGCTGGTGTTGCTAAAGGTTGGCTGCTACTAGCAAATAACAGCGGGGTAGTGCTGCAGCAGGTTTGATTAAATGCTGGGGAAAAAAGAGAGGGTGAAATTGCAGCCTCTGACTGAAATGGGACTCTCTGAACAGAATCACGGCCAGAGTGAGGGGTACAGCAGGAGACTAACTGGATCTGGGTGAGACATCAAAGGTCAGAGAGTGTGTTTTGAAGGAGCAGCTTTAGCAGAGAGGAGGAAAGCAGCCTTAATAGGGAAGAAGAAACACACATAGACTGTATGACAGGACTCCCTATTTTCACTTTGCTATATTTTTCCCCTGGTCTTTAGGAACCCAGTGCAGTGAAGAAAGGAACCTGGTCAGTGTTAGCAAAGAAGGGAGAAGGAATTCAGTTCAGCTGGCCAAGTTTGTGCAGCTTTAAGGTAAAAAGCACAGGTCTGCCAAAATGACCTCTGACTCTTGCAGGTCAGCACTGGCAGCTCTCACACACTCAGCCCCTGCCATGGGACTGGGACTACAGCAGGGGGATGCTGCACCTCCCAACTCACACCCCAGCCCTGCCCAGGTATGTCCTGGCTGCAGAAGATAGCTAGGGCAGGTCCTGGCACCTGTGGCAGAGCAGGCTGCAGAGGAGAGATGAGATATGGGCTTCCTTGAGTTCTGGGCTGCCCTGGAATAAGTGTCAGTGGTTGGGTATTGGGGAGAGGACAGAAAAGGGGGATTATGTGCACATGATGCTAACTGCATCTGATGTCAAAGAGGAATTTTATCTGGAGCTTTAGCTGTCTGCCAGATCTCATCCTTCCTCTGGTAAGAGGTGCTCATTGTCTCTCCTTCTGCCAGTAAAGTGTCGAAAGGTAGTTATTATGGATACAAGACTGAGGAATTTGTGTGTTTCTCTTTACCTTCTGTGACTGATTCAAGAGGGGTTCAAGGCTGGTGCTGGCAGGTTTGGGCCCCCCCAGGAAGAGTCAGGCAGCTGGCAGAAGTAAATACAGGGGATATGTGTTTTATATCGTGTGGCATGAACATAAGCACTGTGGTGCTGTAGACAAAGGAGTCCCATCAATCCCATCCTGTCATCTTCACCTAAAGAAAGAGCTTAAAAATGGAGTGTGGCAGGTGATGTACCCCAGTACAACCTCCTCAGCTTCCCTTGAGCAGCACTGGAAAGCCCTTAAAATAATCTCTCCAGGTGGCCACTGGTTGTCATTGCTTTCAGAGGCTTATGAGGGGTGCACAGTTTGAGAAGTTGCACAGTTGGGTGCCTCTGTGTGGGAAATAAAGCTGGGGAAAGCAAAGCTGTGAGCAGCCTCCTTGCCCCTGGTTCTTGTGCCACAGAAGAGTTTGAGCCCGTTGTCGAACATTTTAAAGATCCTATTCTGTGTTGCTCTTTCTACCCCTGGATAGGAGGCACCAATGTGTTGACAAAAGCAAGATATATGAGTGACTCCTGTGCCCCCTGAGAGGAGCTGTCATGGGGTATGGTGTGGGGAAATGCATAATGCATGGTCAGGTGGATGACTGAAGCTATCCTTGGCCTCTAAGTGAATATTGAAAAGAGAATGAAGCAAATCCAATGGGTTATTCCAGTTATTTTCTCTTCTCTGGCTTTCAACCCCATCAAGCAGGTGAGGAGGGCATCTCTGTAGGTATGTCAGGACAGAGGGATGAGCTGGGATGGCCAGAGGCGATTCTGTCATGCAAATCAGTACAGTTATATAAAAAGTTGCCTCTAACAGAAAATAAAGAAAAAGAGAGGTTGGTGAAATAAACTGAGGCTTTAGAGCTGAAGGAGAAGTGAGTGTGTGTGGGAACACCCTGAAAAGCTATTCCAAATTACCATTGGGAGAAAACTGCTCCATTGGAGGGGAAGAGACAGAGATAGTGGAGGGATATGGAAGGCCAAAGACAGATATCTGGTAACTGAGGAAGATTTTCAGAGAGCACAGCACAGAGCACTCTGCTGACACCAAGTGTGTGTGACCCCTGCTGTTGTAAGCGCAGCTTGAGCAAGCATCTACTAGAGAAACCAGGGGCCAGTGGAGGAAAGATGCTCTTGAGGAGGCATTTTTTCCTGCTGGAGGTCCTGATTTGGGATGGACTGGAGATGCAGCTGGCTGAGGGCTTTTCCAGCAGATCCCTCTCTGCCACCTGGATGTACAACATTCGCTGTTGGGAAAGCAAGAAGTTATATGAAACAGGTATGATAAAAAAGGCATGAAGAGAGTTTGAAAATGGGAACATCCCTCCAGCTTCTTGGAAAGGTAACACTTGCCTGCATTGTGAAACTTGTGAAGGTTTTAGGCTCTATCTATGTGATCTTATTGTGTGTTAAGGACGCCATTGGGTTTGTAAAGCTGCTGGACTGCGATGGGCAGCAAGCTGTATCCCTGGTGTCCCGTAAAAGGGATTAATACTCCCGGGCAAAGTGAGTTCCCAGCCCCCAGAAGCTGCCCCTGCCCGCAGGAGAGGGGAAGCTGGGGGCACTCAGGTGGGCAGCTGCCCATAGGGTTGCCAAGTGCAGTTTCTTGCTGCCATCTAGTGACTTTCATGGGTACCTAAAAACGTCAAAAACCGCCTGGTTCTAGTGCCGGGCTGCGAGCGGAGTCGCTGAACTGGCAAAGACAAACGGCGGGGAAACAGTCCTGAAACACTGTGGTGTCTGGATTCTGCATCTCCTACAAAACAACCGTGGGACGCTCCGGCACGCCAAGACAGGTTTTGGTGGGTTATTAGTCATGAAACATATTTGTTATTGAATAAGGGAATGAGGTTTCTTCCCAGATTTGAGACAAAACTAAAGCTGGGTTTTTTCCTCCATAGCATTGTGGCTCCACGTTGGAACGGGTTGGCTTTGCTTGGCTGTGCTCATTCCTTGTCACAGTGATGCCCCTGACAGGACAAGGAGCCGCCAAGATAAACTTTGCTGATGAATCTGGAGGGATCTCAATAAAAAGGGGAAAAATGTATTTATTTTTATTTATTTTTGTACTTTCAAATGCTTCAGGCTCCCCTAATAATGATGGACCACAACCCATAATATTTTGCCCCATAGAGAAATGTAAGACACACCTAGAAAAGCAGACAAATAGAGCAGTAATGGATTGTTTAAATGGTTTATTGGGATCACATAAATCTTGACCCTCCCAGCTCTAGAAAATTAATAGGATTGCAATTAATCTTAACTTCTAACTGGACTTTCTTGAGGTTACAGTTGAAAATCTGTGCATTTTCTACAGAAATGAAAGAAGCTTCTATAAATTCTGATTAGGCCGAGATTTCACTATAACACTTGTGAGTCCTTTTACTGCTTCAAAATAAAAACATGATGAAGATAATATTTTTACCTTGGAAACATTTTTAGAAAGCTTCCTGGAACTTTGTGTGTGCTGCTGCTGTGGCCTGTTCATCCCAGTATAATGTTATGGGTACTCAAAGCTTGCTCCTGTGTCTCTAAATACCCTTGACAAGAACCACCTTTAGATCCTGTTATCATCCAGCAGGCTTCTTCCCTCTATCTCCAAACAGCCTCTTGTGAGATCTGTGATGGAAACAGCATATTACACAATGACTTTTCCTAATATCCCCTTTTTCTGTGTCTTCCTCCCAGCCTGAAGCTTTGCAGGGAGTCCCACTAAGAGGTCTTCAGCTGCTGAAAGCAGGATGCCTAGAAATATTGCAGGTGTCTCATTACAATTCCTTCAGTCCTTTTTGTTCCCTGGCATCTCAGGGAGTCATGGTGCCAATGGTGATAAATCATTGCTGCTGCTGGTGTCTTTGGGGGCAGCCGTAGTAATTACTTGGAGTGACCCTCGCTTTCAGCCATCAGAAAAACCTTGCCATCATCCCAGAAGAGCTTAAATCCTTGATAAGATGCAAACTGCTGGCACCAAGGGCAGTGCATGCAGCCAAACAGGAATATAATACTCAAACTGCTGCTCTCCAACCTGTGTATTTTTAAAACAAGGTTAATGATCTCTTGTTAAAGAGGGAACAAATGTGTAATGGCCTTAAAAATGTGGTAACTGTTTATTAATCTATAATGTTTTAAAGACTGTTACAAGGGAATTAGAGATGACAGTCCCCTTCATTGGAGTTGGGAGGTTTGTTTGGACACAGGAAGGTGATGTGTGTGTGACCCAGAGGAGCTGACAGTGCACTCAGGTGGGGATGTGAGAGGTGAACTGGGGCTGCTGGTGGGTCAGACAGCCTCTTGAGAGGATGGTGGTGAAGTACTTCCCTGCTCTGAAGGTGAATCTATCTTTGCTGTGATAGGTTTGCTATACTTTTTGATCACTGGGGAGGTAAAAAAATTGGACAGAGGTAAAGTCAAAAAACTCCTGGAGGAGTGCAGATGAGATGAAGGTGGTGAAAAGTACACAAAAAGTAGAGTGACTTTCACATGTGACTTTCACAAGGTGAGACACATGCCATTTCCACACCTGCCACATGCAGTCAGGCCAAACTTTCCCTTCCTGGGCATGTATCATGGCACTACATAACTAATAAGGTCTATCTGGGTTTGATGAGCCCCTGTTTTGCCCCAGTTTGTCCCCAGTATGAAGCAGGAGACATGTACCTGTAAGCTTTTGGGCTTGTGGCTGAGGAGGCTGCAGTGTGGGGGCAGCAGAATTGCTGCTGGGCACAGCCAGCTCCTGATGGCCACTGCATCCCTCCTTTGCTGCTCCCATCAGGAGGCCAACTTCGTGAAACATCTAGCCACACCACATCTGGGCTTTAATTTTGGAGCAGGATAGAATTTTGGGTGCTACAGGATAGGTGTGTCCTCTGCAGCAGTGGAGATGTCATTGGTCACACTTGATGACCAAGAGTCACTACTGAGAAAGGACTTTGCACTTTGTCTTGTCTCACTGAGACCATCTGGAGGAATTTATCCCACAAATACCAAACCCTGGGCATTTAGTACCCAACAGGTTTAATAATGGCAAGTTGTGAGTGGAAAAGACTTCCATGGAGCAGTATCCAACACACACGGTGCATGTCCAGACTAGAAACCAGACCCAATTTGTAACTAGGAGTGTTACTCTTGGAACAGTTTTCCTGGGCCGTATGGTGCAATCTCCATCATTTTAAGTTGCCAAATCAAGATGCAATGTCTTTCCCAAAGTCATGGTGTAACAAAGCCATGAGAAATTTGGCTCAGGGCATAGCAAGAGCAGCAGTATATACCCCAAACTTATTAGATGATAGTTCATAAGACTCTTACGTTGGTGATGTCAAATCCTAATGTTTGCAATATCTTCCTTGCAAAGGATTCAGGTACCTTATATTTCCAGAGCTGTTCCGTGTTACTTTTTACCTTTTGCTAGAATAAGGATAGGGAAGCAGAATCTAGCAGAGGTCACACTCAAGTCCTTGCCCTCTATCCTCTCTTTCCCATAATATATCTGAGGATGCAGAAATGACCAGCTGGCTTCAATAAACCAAATCAGGAGATGACTCCAGTGAAGTAGCATTTGAGGCAGAGGAAAAAGAGAATTATTATATTATATACAAAGTCCCATTCACAGCCTTTCCTCATGCTAGGAACCATGCACATGGCAAACATTCAGATCAACTTCACAGCCAGCTGCATCAGAGGACCAAAACTGGGACCTCAAAACTCTTTGTAAAACTAATGAAAAACATCTAAAAAAGTGCTTTGCTTTACTTGCATGGCAGGCAGAAAACTATTGTGTCCTTTAGAGTTTGGATAAACACGTGTAAGCACATGAGTAAACTATAATCCTCTGGTATTGTTTGAATTAAATAGACGGATTAAAAAAAATTGGTCTGGCTTTGTCTTGAAAGGATGCCAGAAGATATAAATTGGACAAGAAGCCTAAGTGAGATTGCTGAAGTTTATGTATCAAACCTAAAGCCCCCAGGCTGAGTGTTGGATGCTAAGGCAGGAAAAATCACAGGCTTAAAGTTTCAGCCATCATCTCTTATCAGTCATTTGGGCTGGAACTCCTCAAGCAAAGAGTTTGATTTAAAAGTATGTAATTTTTTGTTGTGCTCAGCCACAGGGGTTTAACTGAGGGCAGTCTTCCTCAGAGGAGGAGATATGCAAGGGCCTTTAGCAGTGGATACGTGCAGAAATTAAACAGATGCGATCACCTTGGTTTTTAACATTGCAATCTATTCAATGCTGGAGCATTCCTGGGGTGAGAAGAGCAGCTAGAGTATCACTGCATCCACATAGATTCCCTTTTCTGTTTGATTTGGTGGCAGGAGACTCTCTTTCATCTCTTCACTGGGTCATGATGCCTTGCAGATGTTTTAAAAACATGAGTGCTTCTATCTGGACAATAATGTTTAATGAAAACCTCTTCACTGAGGTTTTCTCCATCTGAAGGCATGCTTGCTTTCATACAAATGAGAATGATTTTGGCCTTTGCCTCCAGTGCCCTTGAGGTGGGAAGTAACGGTGGTTTGCCATCAGGTTTGTCCAGTAGTTCTTGTGCTAGGTAATGAGGGACAAATTCCTGACATGGTAATCCGAATCAGTCCTACTCATCTCATCAACATTATCTCAGGTCATCCCTGTCTGTCCCAAGGGAGCTTCACTTCTGGGTTGTGTCAGACAGTGTCTGAGCTGGGTAATTGAAAAAGGAGCTGGCCTTGCACAGGGAAATTTTTTGGCAAGCATAGATTTTAACCTCGTGTGGATTAAAAATGTTTTGGAATTTAGCATTTGTTTAGGTAACCCATAGAGTCAGAGATCACACATTTGTTGAACCTCCTTCAAGCCATGTATGCTTGCAGAAGCAGCTGGGACACTGCTGTAAGTGGCCAGAGTGCCAGTCACCATGGTCCTGGCTCTTCAGCAGCTGTGGTGGCTTGGTACAACAGCTGGGTGAGTGGAAGTGCCAGGTCTGGGTCCAGAGCAAAAATTCTTCTTTCAGCCTTTGTGCCATTCAGCTGCACCTTGTGGGACCTGGAAAATGCAGAGGTAGCCCTGACTGTTGTGGATTTGATCTGCAACAGGGATCTGCCCCAAATTCACCAGAGGCTTGTTGTATTCATTTATTTAGGTTTATCTGTGCCCTACCCAGAATGGCTTTCTTAGAGTTTGATTTGATGTCTGCAGGATCTACCGAAGCAGGCAGTTGGTTAATAAAATGTCTGTATTCTAAGACTCCCTGTTTTGCTGGGTTAGTAACAGCCCTCTCAAACATGTTCCCATTGAAACCTTATTTTACTTTTTCATACATATATATATATATATATATATAAAATAGCTAAGTATTTTGTGTATTATTATCAAATATATAAATATTCACAGTGAATTAAGCTTACTTATATTAATTTATTAGTAAGATGCTTGTTAAATGCTGCCTTCAAGTGCATCTTGGCACACATGGGCACTTTTTTGGTTTAAAAATATTTTGAATATAAGTTTTGCTTTTAACCGATGCCCAGTTGAATGAGAGTCCTGAGAAGTTCCAGCTGCTCTGTATCTGTTGCAGTGGACTTTGTTGCAGTTCTGGTCTCTGACTGGAATGAAACCTCCTCCATGAAACCAGACTTCCCTTGTTCTCTGCATTCTGGCCCAGCACTCTTGCCTGCCGTGATGCTCAATGGACATTTACTCTCTCTGTTCAGTGCAGCTGAATTTGACTGTGGTCATCTATTGAGGACAAAAAAAGTCTCACCCCAGCCTTCACTGTTGTTGATTTCTTCAGCTCAAGATGCCTACAGCAGAGATGCCTGTGTTTAGTCAGGCTAATCCCATTCCTGTTGTTTTACCTGATTTTTTCCCTCCCCAATGTGGTACTGCAGGACATCTGTTTCTTGTCTTCAGCATGCGAAACAGATTTCCGTGGATAAAACACTTAATTCTTAAACCCATCCCACTTCTCTCAGTTCTCTCTTCTCTGAATAAATTGGCGTTGTTCAAACTAATTTTTCTCATAAAGTAATCCCATCGAGACCTGGTTGTTTCTAAATATTTTACTATTAGTCCTTATCTTCCTCACAGTGTGATGCCCAAAACTGGAGACCATACTCCAGCTGAGGCCTTAGTCATCATCCTGAGCAGAAGAAACAAATTGCTATGTACAGGAGCAGCAAATTTTGTTTCCATTTCCTCTGCAGCTTTCTAATATTGGTCTTTTCTGACCAGTTTCTGTTTCCCAGAAAACGATCAGTGCTCTGTCATGCGTTCGTTCCTCAAAACTCTGAAGCTCCAGTATATCTGGCTTTCATGTGCATTAAATCAGTGTCCATCCCTCTATTCTGCCTGTTCCTGGGTGTGCAGGCTAACACACACTCTAGGAAAATGCTGGAGGGTGTAAAGCCTGTATATGCTGGAGGAACAGGCTGAAGTAGCTGCTGCTTCCCTCCCAGCCAGATCACACCTGGGCTTTCTGTTACCTCATCCCTTACAAAATCTTCTTGGTCTGAAGTCTGCAGCATCCTGGGACCAGGTCTATACTAGAAATAATTGTCCATCTGCGCTGTTATAATGACTAGTAGAGATTCCTTAACAGGAGAGGGCAGCTACTAAGAGGACATTTTCTGGGTTTTTTGAGACCTTTTGAGTGGTTTCCTTTTTTATTTTTTT